>JAQZBX010016841.1:0-36109 GCA_029593785.1 Cabassous unicinctus
CAGTTGCTCTTCTGCCCCCACCATTCCAGTGTAGCTGCTCTTACCAAGAACACGTTGACTTTCACGTTGTCAAATCCTCTGTCCTCATCTTGCCCAGCTTCTTAATAACTTTGAGCACAGTTGGTCACTTCCCTCTTTCTTGAAATACTCCCTTTCTCAGTTTATGGAATGTTTCACTCTCTAGGTAACTGTCTTCTCAGTCTCCTTTGGCTGGTATTCTCTTATCAGCCTCTAGTTGTTTAAGTGTCCCAGGGCTTTGTCCTAGGCCTTCTATTCTACTCTACACATTCTCTCCCTAAGTGATTTCATTCATCCACGTCTTTGTATACTGACTACCAAAAGTTTATCTCTAACTTTGACCTTTCTACTGAACTCCATATTCATTTATTTTGCTACCTACTTGTCATCTCTGTATGGATAGCTAAAAGTTATCTGGAATAAAACATGACCAAAACAGATTCTTAATCCTAACCTGCCCTCTCTTGAACCTGCTCTTTCTAGTCTTCCCTGCTAGGTAAATGAGCAAAACTCTAAATTTCATCCTGAATTTCTCTTTCCCTCCTCTCACTCCATCTAGTTTAGTGCTGCTGTCAACTCTGCCTACAAAATGTTTCTTGTATTTATCCACTTCTTTGTACCCTTGCAGCTATCACGTTAATCTCAGCTACCAGTCCTTGGATGGACTTCTACAGTAGCCTCCTAATGTTTCTGCTTCCAATCTTGCTTTCCTATATTCCATTCTCCACAAAGTATATAGGATAATCATTTTCAAAAGTAAATCATATCATATCCTTACCATGACCCAGGAGGCCCTACATAATCTGACTCAACCTATTTTTCTGACTCCATCTTGTACCATTATTTCCATTAATCACCCTATTGAAGTCATCTCTGCCCTTCTTTTTGTTTCTTAAACAAGTCAAGCCTCATTATTTTCAATAGGGCATTTGCATCTGCTGTTTCCTCTACCTGGAACACTGCCCTAGATGCTCACATGTCTGATTCTTTCTTGCCATACCAGTTTCAGCTCAGATGTCACCTCCTCTCAAAGAGCCTTTTTTAACCATACCTCAATTAGTCTCTATCACATTGCTCAGTTTTATTTTCTTCAAAATACTTATCATGTCTGATATTGCTTATGTATTTATTTGTTTATTGTCAGTCTTATACTAGGATATAAGCTCCATGAGAGCAGAAACTTTGTTCACTGCTGTACTCCTAGTTCATGCAATAGAGCCTAGCAAAATACAGAATGTTTGTTGAATGAATGAATGAACAAATTGAGTTAATGAATGAATCTTGAAATAGTAAGTGGGAAGGTATATGGTATGATGGAAAGAGCAAGGACTTCGGAGTTAGACATTCTGGATTCCAATTCCAGCACTGCCACATTACTTATATGCTCTTGGCCAAGTTACTCAACTGTCAGTTGCCTCATCTGTTAAATAGGGATACTAATATATTCTCTTTTTTCTTTTTTTCTTTATTTTTTAATTTTTTAAATATATTCTTCATAAGCATGACTTCAGAGTCTATTGTGTTAACTGTCAATATACTTTGCTTATGCACCCTCGTAAATTTTAGTGGCGATGATAATTGTCTATATTGCTATTGCCCACAGTATGGTACCTCTTTTACAGTAGGTCCTCAATAAATGTCAATTCCTTTTAAGCCAAATTAACTCCATTAATAACAAACTGTTGTCATTAGGAAACGACCGTGTACAAACTACTTCCTCTGTTTTTGGTCTTAACAGTTTCTGTCTGCCTTTTAGCAGTGTTATTGGTCATTATGGCCAGAGGAATAAGGAATAGATATACATATATGTGCATAGATCATAAGTTTATCAAGGAAGAGAGACCACTTCTGTATACCTTTATGTGCTGCTCCTAGAATGACTACCCTGCCTTAGATGTGCTTCTGCTTTTACAATGGGCCTTAGTAATACTTAGTACCCACCCTATGTAGGTTCCTTAAATGTCGTTTGGACTCTCCTCAAGCTGGCTCCAGCCTTTCTCTCTAACCTTACCTGCTGCTCCTTAGGGACTTAGCTATACAAAACTATCCACAGGTCCTCCTATAACCATGTTTTTGTTTTTTGTTTTTGTTTTTTGTTTTTGTTTTTGAACAACTCTGTGTCTCTCTATATGCTGTCTACTGTCTCTAAGTTTTTAAAGTTTTTATTTTGATGTAATTTCACCTTTACAGAAAAGTTACAGCAGTGGTACAAAGAATTCCTGTTTACCTAACTTCACCAAGATTCCCAAATATTAACTTACCGTATTTGCATTACCAGTCTCTCTCTATGTATAATACATTTTTTCCTGAGCCATTTGACATTAACTGCACTCATACTATCCCTTTGCACCTAAAAACTTTAGTGTGTATTTTTTTAAAATGAGAACATTTTCTTATAATAGTACCATACCAAAATCAGTACATTTACCAAAATCAGAAAATAAACATTTATATAGTACTAAGAGCTAATGTATAGACCTTATACAGTTGTTAAAACCAGAAATTAATATTGATACAATACTAGTAGCTAATCAGTAAACCTTATTCATATTTTGCCAGTTGTCCTGACAATGTCCTTTTAGGAAAAGAAAATTCTAGATCATGAGTTGCATTTAATTGTCGTATCTCTTTAGCTTCCTTTAATCTGGATCTGTTCCTCAGCCTTTCCCTGTCTTTCATGACCCTCATATTTTTTTTTATAAACCTGGGCCAGTTATTTTGATGCTCAAGTTGTCCCAGATTTGGCCTATGAGAGCCCTTTGAAGCTGACTTCTGTGTCCTTTTGACATGGCTCCATCATTCTTTGAGCACTTCTTTACTTTCTAAGGTGCTATATTGTATCTTCTTTACCCCAGTCCACACCCACTGAATTGTGATTAATTGTATAATAATCTACCCCCATCCTTCATAAGATAATGCTTCTCTAACACAAGTATCACTTTTGTTTTTTCAGCTTAGATGCTTGCTTGGTAAACCCCAATAATTAGCATAAACTAAATTCTCAAATTAGTGTGGCCAAGTTAACATATAAATTGCCTCTTGTGCAAATCCAGAGAGTCTCTTCCTTCCTTCTAGGCTACATGACAGAGTGTGTGCAGCCATGACTCAGAAAACTAGAATCTTTCCTGGCACTGCCCCTCTCACATCTCTGAGGCTTGCATTCCTCATTTGTCAAAGTAGATAATAATATCAGCCTTCACAAGCTTGTCATGAAGACTAAATGAAACCACAAATGTGTAAGCACTTTGTCAATTAAAGTATTGTTAATCAAGAGTCTAATTCTGTCAACCTTAGTAGCATCAAAATGTGTTAGAGAATATTCCTATCCTTCATCCCTCTCTGAAACAGGACAGTCATTAAATTATTTCATTATTATAATTTACATTTGGAAAAATAAGAGATTGTGTTTAAATGAAAAACTGAAGGTCACACCATGAGGGGCAGAACTAGAATCAGATCCCTGGTCCTCTGGCATCACCCCAATTGTTTTCAACTACGATAATTAAGTTAGAATATGACAGCAGGGTTTCCTAATGGAAAGAACTTCCAAATCCTGGAGTCCCGCAGGATAGTTTTAGAAAATCCTTTTATTAAGAAGCTTTTAAAGTAGCCTGAAGCCTAATCTCTGTGCTAACTACTCACACATGACCTACATGACCTAATTTTTCAGAAATGTTAAATATAATTGGTTGTTTTCTTCTGTCCAGATCTTTCAGGCCCTAGGAGTCAATCTCTATGCCTGTTGGCATTGTGGACATTTTGCCTTGCTTTAGGTTTCTATAGGCTCCAAGACTGAGGGATGGGGGGAGGGGGTACAGTGAAGAAACTTAAAAAGAATAGATTTATTGTATTCCCTCTTGCTTTTTGTTCAGATTCCAGTCTGTTTTATTTCTGGCCTTAAAGGAAAAGAGAGGAAGAAATACTATTTTCTAAATGTGAAAAGGCAGTAGAGTCCCATTCAGTTCTTCTATCTCTTTTTTATTCTACAAACACATAAGGGGCACCAACCAAGAACTCAGCACTTGGTCACATGATGGCAAGAATTCCAAAGTGAATCACTTACCTACTCGGTTTAGATTTAGATGTGGAATAGGTAGAGAGTATAATTTAATAAAGTATGAGGTGTTTACTAGGCAAGTGTGTTGGAAACAGAAAATAGTAAGTAAGCTAAGAGGGCAAGGAAGTGATTATAATTATAGGCCAGCAGTTCTCAAACATTTTGGTCTCAGGAACCTTTTTTATTTTATTTTATTATTATTATTGTTTTATTTCTCCCCCCACCCCTCGTTGTTTTTGTACTCGCTCTCTGCTCCCTGTGTATTCTTCTGTGTCTGCTTGTCTTCTCTTTAGGCAGTACCAGGAGCGGATCCTAGGACCTTCTGGAGTGGAGAGAGGCGTTCAATCTTTTGTGCCACCTCAGCTCCCTGGTTTGCTGCATCTCTTATTGTCTCTTCTGTGTCTTTTTGTTGCATCATCTTGCTGCGCCAGCACTCCTGCGTGGACTAGCACTCTGCGTGGGCTAGCACTCTGCGTGGGCTAGCACTCTGTGGGCCAGCTCTCTGTGTGAGCCAGCTTACCTTTCACCAGGAGGCCCTGGGAATCGAACCCTGGACCTCCTATATGGTAGACGGGAGCCCAATCGCTTGAGCCACATCTGCTTCCCAGGAACCTTTTTTACATGCTTAAAGATCAAAAGAGCTTTTATTTATGTGAATTATATCTATCCATATTATCATTTTAGAAATTAAAACTTAGAAGTTTTTAAAATATAGGAATACACAAGCATACATTCTATTAGTTATCAGAGTGATGACATCACACATGTACCTCTGGAAAACTCCACTTCTAGAGAATGAGAGTGAAAGGGGCAAATAATGTTTTAGTATCTCTATGGAAACAGCTTTGACCTTACAGATGAAAGGATATCGAGGACCACCCAAGGATCTCCAGATCACACTTTGGGAACTGTTAACTGTATAATGTTTTAAAAATTCATTTTCCCAAAAATGGGCATGTGGGCCATTTTAAGTTTGGAGCTGTTACAAATAAACAATTTTTTGTGTATTCTTTTACATGTATCCTGGTATGCATATGCAAGAATTTCTCTAGAGTTCATGCCTCAGATTAGAAATACTGTGTCATAGGGTATGTATAGCCTCAGATTTATTAGATAATGCCTGCAGTGCCACCCAAGGGGTCATTTGGGGCTCAACTAAACATTCAGACTTAGAAGACTTCTATAGGTCAGACTTGGCATCAGATATTACCCAACAGTCAGTATTCAAGTCTTGCCATTTGTTCCAATGATATTCTTTACATTTTTTGTTGTTTTTAATTCAAGCTCCAATACAGGATAGCACTTTTAAGATGTCATTCTATTGCTTCTGATTTCTATAGTTTCTATGGAAAAATTGACCACCAGTCTTATTGTTGCTCATATAAAAGTAATGCTTGCTTTTTTTCTAACTACCTTTAAGAATTTCCCTTTGTCCTTTCTCTCTTTTATTTAATTTGTATTTTATCATTCTTTTACTTTAGGCAGTTAGACAATGATATGTCTGGTGTAGTTTTCTTTGTATTTTTATGGCTGATGGATTGCTGAGCTCCTTGCATCTGTGGGTTGATGTCTTACATTAGCTTGGGGGAAGTCTTTAGCCATTACTTTTCAGATATTGCTTCTGCTTCTTTCTCCCTGTCTTCTCCCTCTGGGATTATAGTTATTCATATTTGGATCTATGTCCCACATGTCTCAAATGCTCTAATCTGTTTTTGGTGTTATTGTTGTTTATTTCTTTTTTTATGGGTAACTTCATCAATTTGTGTTTTTATTGTCATACATATACCATAAAATTTGTCATTTTAACCATTTTTAAGTGCACTCTTCAGTGGCATATATTACATTTACAGTGTTGTGCAACCATCACCACCATCCATTACCCAAATTTTTCATCACCCGAAACTGGAACTCTATACCCATCAAGTACCAATTCCCCATTCTCCCTCCCCTCCACCCCTCAGTTCCTGGTAACCCCTAATCTACTCTCTGTCTCTATGAATTTCCATATTCTAGATACCTCACTTCATAGAATCATACGTATTTGTCCTTTTGTGTCTAGCTTATTTCACTTAGCATAATATTGTATTGTATGTATATGCCACCTTTTGTTTATCCATTCATCTGTTTTTGGATACTTAATTGTTTCCACCTTTTGGCTATGGTGAATAATGCTGTAATGTATGAACATTGGCAAATACGTATTTGTTTGAGTCCCTGCTTTCAGTTCTTTGGGGTAAGTATCTAGAAATGGAATTTCCAGATTGTATGGGGACCGCCAAACTCTTTTCCCTAGTGGCTGCATCATTTTGTACTCACTACCACCAATAAACAAGGGCACCAATTTCTCCACATCCTCAAGAACACTTCTTCCATTTTTCAGAAAATATTAGCCATCTTAGTGTGAAGTGGTATCTCATTGTGGTTTTGATTTGCATTTCTCTAATGACTAATTATGCTGAGCATCTTTTCATGTGCTTATTGGCCATTTTTTTATCTTCTTTGGAAAATTGTCTATTCAAGTCCTTTGCCCCTGTTTTGTTTTTATTTTTTTATTAGAGAAGTTATGGGTTTACAGAAAAATCATGCAGAAAATACAGAGTTCCTATTTACTCATCCTCATTATTAACATTTTGCATTAGTATTGTACCTTTGTTATAGGTGATGAGAGACTATTATTATAATTGTACCAGTAACTATTGTCCAGAGTTTACATTAGGCTTCACAGTCTGTGTTGTGCAGTTTCGTGGCTGTTTTTTTGTCTTTTTACTTTAGTTAATATATATGCAAACTAAAATTTCCCTTTTAACTACATCCTGATATATAATTCAATGGTGTTAATTACATTCACAATATTGTGCTATTATCACCACCATCCATTAACCAAAACATTTCCATCATTCCAAACAGGAAACGCTGTACCAATTAAGCATTTACTTTCCATTCTATATACCTTCCTGGGCTCCTGGTAACCTATATTCTAGTTTCTGACTCTATGAATTTGCTTATTCTAATTATTTTGTATCATTGAGCTCATACAATATTTGTCCTGTTCTTTCTGACTTATTTCATGCAACATGATGTCTTCAACTTTCATCCATGTTGTCACATGTATCAGAATTTTTTCCTTTTCATTGCTGAATAATATTACATTAGATGTGTATACCACATTTTGTTTATCCATTCATCTGTTAATGGGCACTTGCATTGCTTTCATCTTTTGACAATTGTGAATAATGCCACTATGAACATCAGTGTGCATTATCTGTTCAAGTCACTGTTTTCTATTCTTTTCAGTGTATACCTAAAAGTTAGATTGTTGAGTCATATGGTAATTCTGTACCTTCTGAGAAACCACCCAACTGTTTTCCACAGCAGCTGTACCATTTTACATTCCTACAAACAATGAACAAGTGTACCTCTTTCTCCACATTCTTTCCCACACTTGTTTTTCATTTTTTTTAATAGTAGCCATTCTAGTGGGTATGAAATGGTATCTTGTGGTTTTGATTTGCATTTCTCTAATGGCTAATGACGTTGAGCATCTTTTCGTGTGCTTTTTGTCCATGAATAGACATTTTGGGGAAACATCTATTCTAGTCTTTTGTGCATATTTTAACTGGGTTGTCTTTTTGTTGTTGAGTTGTAGGATTTCTTTATAAATTCTGAATATTACGCCCTAATTAGATACATAGTTTCCAAATATTTTCTCCCATTGAGTAGGTGGTCTTTTTATAGGAATGATGAAGTCCTTTAATGCACAAGAGTTTTTAATTTTGATGAATCCCTATTTATCTACTTTGCCTTTTCTTGTTTGTGCTTCTGGTTTAAAGTCTGAAAAACCATTGTGTAACACAAGACCCTAAAGATCCTGCCCTATGTTTTCTTCTAGGAGTTTTATAGTACTGGTTTTTATATTTAGGTCTTTGATCCATTTCAACTTAATTTTTGTATTTCATATGAGATAGGGTTCATCTGTCATTCTTTTGTGTATGGATTTCCAGTTTTCCCAGCACTATTTGTTACTCCCAGTTGAGTAGAGTTGATACCCTTGTGAAATTGAGTCTTTTTCTAATCTCTCAATTAAATTCCATTGTCCTATATGTCTGTCCTTGTGTCAGTCCATGCTGTTCTGATCACTGTAGCTTTGTAATAAGTTTTAAAATTGGTAGTGTGAATACTCTTAACTTCCTTCTTTTTTAAGATGGTTTTTGCTCTTCGGATCCTCTTACCCTTCCATATAAATTGATGATTGGCTTTTCCATTTCTGAAAACAATTTTGATTGGGATTGCATTGAATCTGTAAATCACTTTGGGTAGAATTGATATCTTAACAATATTTAGTTTTCCAGTCCCTGACCATGGAATATTCTTCCATTTACTTAGATCTTCTTTGATTTCTTATAGCAAAGTTCTGTAGTTTTCCATGTATAAGTCTTTTACATCCTTGGTTAAATTTATTCCTAGATATTTGATTCTTCTAGTTGCTAATATAAATGTATTGTTTTTCTTTATTTCCTCTTCAGATTGTTCATTACTAATGTATAGAAATGCTACTGATTTTTGCATTTTAATCTTGGTCCACACCACTTTGCTGAATTCATTTATTAGCTCTTAGTAGCTTTGTTGTACATTTTTCAGGATTTTCTATATATAGGATGAGGTCATCTTCAAATAGGGAAAGTTTTACTTCTTTCCTATTTGGATACCCTTTTTTTTTCTTCTTCTTCTTGACAAATTGCTATGGCAAGAACTTCCAGTATAATATTGAATAACTGTAGTGACAGTGGGCATCCTTATCTTTCCTGATCTTAGAGGGAAAGCTTTCAGTCTGTCACCATTGACTATGATATTAGCTGTGGATTTTTCATATATGCTCTTTATGATGTTGGAGAAATTTCCTTCTATTACTAGTTTTATAAGTGTTTTCATCAAGAAGGGTGCTGGATTTTGTCAAATGCCTTTTCTGTGTCAAATGAGATGATCATGTGATTTTTATTTTTCTTCATTCTATTAATGTAGTATATTACATTAATTGATTTTCCTGAGTTGAACCATCTTTGCATACCAGGGATAAATCGCATTTGATTACAGTGTATAATTATTTTAAAATGCTGTTGCATTTGGTTTGTTAGTATTTTGTTGAGAACTTTTTGCATCTATATTCATAAAGAATATTGGTCTGTAATTTACTTTTCATATGGTATCTTTATCTGCCTTTGGTGTGAGGGTGATGCTAGCCTCATAGAATGAGTTAGAGAATGTTCCCTACTCTTCAATTTTTTTAGAGTTTGAGCAGGAGTAGTGTTAATTCTTCTTGGAATGTTTGGTAATATTCACCAGTGAAACCATTTAGTCCTAGGCTGTTCTTTGCTGGGAGGTGTATGATTACTGATTCCATCTCTTTATTTGTTATTCATCTATTGAGATCCTGTATTTCTTCTTCAGCCACTGTAGGTAGTTTGTATATTTCTAGGAATTTGTCCATTTCATCTAGCTTATCTGATTTCTTGCATACAGTTCATAGTATTCTCTTATAATCCATTTTATTTCTCTGGGGCCAGTAGTAACGTCCCCCTTTCATTTCTGATTGTAGTCATTTGCATCCTCTCTCTTTTTCCTTTGTCAGTCTAGCCAAGGATATGTCAATTTTATTGATCTTTTCAAAGAGTCAACTTTTAGTTTCCTTGATTCTCTGTTATTTTTTTATTCTCTATTTCATTTATCTCTAATCTTTGTCATTTCCTTCCTTCTGCTGGCTTTGGGGTTAGTTTGCTCTTCTTTTCCCAGATCCTCTAGTTCTGAGTTGAGGTCTCTGATTTGAGATATTTCTTCTTTTTAATGTAAACATTTGGAGCTATAAATTTCCCTCTCAGCATGGTCTTTTTTGCCTTGCATAAGCTCCCCGCGCCCCCCCATAAGTTTTGATATGTTGTTTTCATTTTCATTAGCCCCAAGGTAGTTCTTAATTTCCCTTGTTTTGACCCACTGATTGTTTAAGCATGCATAGCTTATTTTCCACATTTTGTGTATTTTTCAGTTTTCCCTCTGTTACTGATTTTTAGTTTCATTACATTGTGACCAAAGAAAATACATTGTACTATATCAATATTTTTTTAATTTATTGAGGCTTCTTTTGTGACCTAACCTTTGATCTATCCTGGAGAATGATCCTTAGAGAAGAATGTGTTTTCTGCTTTTAGGTCTAGTTGGTTTATAGTATCATTCAAGTCTTCTATTTCCTTATTGATCTTCTGTCTAGATATTCTCTCCATCATTAAAACTGGTGTATTGAAGTCTCCTACTATTTATGTAGAACTATTTCTCCCTTCAAATCTATCAATATTTGCTTCATATATTTTGAAGTTTTGCCATTAGGTACATACATATTTATAATTGTTACGTTTTCTTGTTGAATTGACCCCTTTATCAGTATATAGTGATCTTTGTCCCTCATAACATTTTGTACTTAAAATCTATTTTATCTGGTATTGACATAGCTACCCCAGCTCTCTTTTATTTATTGTTTGCATAGTATATTTTTTGCCATCCTTTCACTTTCAGCCTACTTATGTCTTTGAATTTAAGATGAGTCTCTTATAAGCAGCATATAGTTCAGTCATGCTTTTTTATCCATTCTGCCAATCTCTGCCTTTTGACTGGAAAATTTAATCCATTTACATTTTAAGTCACTACTGATAATGCATTACTTTCTTCTGCCATTTTGTTACCTGGTCTTTGTAAGTTTTATACCTATTTTGCCTCTCAATTCTTCCGTTAATACCACCTTTCATATTTATTTGACTTTTGTGTGTGTGCATGGGTGGATGTTGTCTTGATCTCGGACAGGGACACCAGCTATTCTTGACAGTGCCATCTTCCTATTTAATTTTTTGTATTGTATCATTTTGAGTACCTTCTCATTTCTTTGTATATATTTTTCATATATTTTATTTGTTACCATGGGGATAAAATTTAACATCCTAAATCTATAACAGTCAGGTTTGATTTGGTACCAACTTAACTTCAATAACATATGCAAACACTGTTCCTGTACCCTTCCATCCCCCTACCTTTTTGTTGTAGTTGTTAAAAATTAGATTAGATCTTTATACACTGTATATCCAGAATCATAGAATCATTGTTTTTTATGCATTTGAATTTTAGAAACTGTAAGAAGTAAAAAGTGGACTTGTGTACAAAAATTACAGTACAATAATATTGTCTTTTATCATTATCCATGTGGTTTTCTTTACCAGAGATCTTTATTTCTTTATGCTGCTTTGATTCATTGTCTAGTGTCCTTTCCTTTCATTCTGAAACTCTCTTTATCAGGGCTTTTAGGGCACATCTAGTGGTAACAAACTCCCTCAGCTTTTGTATATCGGGGAATGTCTTAATCTCTCCCAGATTTTTGGAAGATAATCTCACTGGATATAAAATTCTTGGTTGGTAATTGCTTTATTTCAACACTTTACATATTGAGTCCCACTGCCTTCTTGTCTTTCTGATGAGAAGCATTAATCTTATTAAGACTCTCTTGTACATAACACATTACTTTTCTCTTGCAGCTTTTACAATTTTTTCCTTTTCCTTTGCATCTGACAGCTTGAGTACTATGTTCTGGGCATGTTTCTCTGAGAGTTTATCTTGTTTGGGGTTCTTTGGGCTTCTTGGATGTGAATAGTCAGTCTTCTGCTATGTTTGGGGAGTTTTTTGCCATTATTTCTTTGCATATTCTTTCTGCCCCTTTCTCTCTTTCGTCTCCTTCTGGGACTCCCATAATGTATATATTGGTATGCTTGATCATATCTCACAGGTTTTTTAGGCTATTTTTGGGTTTTTAATTCTTTTTTCTTTCTGTTCCTCAACCTGACTCATTTCAAATGTGTTGTTTAAAGTCTTTGTCTGGTATATCCACAGTCTGGTCTTCTTTGTTATGTTTTCTGGATTCTTATCCTGTTCCTTTGCATGGGCCATCATTTCCTGTTTGTTTGTCTTTTAATCTTTTGTTGCGCACTGATTTTGGTGCACTCAGGATTTAGTTCCTGAGCTATCTGTTCCTTGAGTTTGCATCCAGCTCATGTTATGACAGAGATTTCTTGAGTGCCAGGAGCTAACAAAACCAAACAAACCAATACAAAAAACACCCTTCATGGTCTTTGCAAATTGGTTCTGTGTTGGCCTGTCTTTGCCTGTTTTTTAATTGGTTTGTTTTTCTTTTTGTTGTATTGTAGGAATTCTTTATATATTCTGGGTATTAAATATTTATGAGACATATGATTGGCAACTGTTTTCTTCCATTCTGTAGGTCGTCTTTTCACTTTCTTGATAATGTCCTTCTAATGCACAAAAGTTGAATTTTTATAAAGTTGAATTTATCTGTTTTTTCTTTTGTCACTCATGCTTTTGTTGTCATATCTAAGAATATATTGCCAAATCCAAGGTCATGAAGATTTTACCCTATTTTTTCTTATAAGAGTTTTATGGTTTTAGCTCGTATATTTAGGCTGTTGATTCATTTTGAATTAATTTTTGTGTGTGGTATAAGGTAGGGGTCCAATTCCTTTCTTCAGCATATTGATATCCACTTTTCCCAATCCCATTTGTTGAAGAGACTATTCTTTTTCCCCTGAGTGGACATGGCATCCTTGTTGAAAATCAGTTGGCTTTGGATGTATGGTTTATTTCTGGATTCTGAGTTCTATCCCATTGGACTGCATGTCTACCCCTATGCCAGTAGCACACTGTTTTGATTACTGTAGCTTTATAGCAAGTTTTGAAATCAGGAATCTAATCTGTTTTACCATATTCATTTTCTCACTACTTCACTTTGGATGTTTTTTATTGACCTTTCTTCAAGTTCACTAATCCTGTCTTCTGCTGAATCTTATCTGTGCTTAAATCCATCCAATGAGTTCTTAATTTCTAATATTGTACTTTTTTATCTATAGGACATACATTTAATTTTTTTTATAGATTCCAATTTTCTGTTGGCATTATCCATATTTTTTACATTTGTTCATCTTTTCCCCTATTTTTTAATCTAATAATTTTTTATTATATATTGGGCATCTTATGTAAAAGAACTGTTGAGGTTCCAGCTCATATCTTCCATCAGAAAGATTTCTTCCTTTCCTCTGTTAGACTAATAGGGTAAGCATGGATTGAACTTGATCAGGGCTGGATTTTACCTCTAGTTTATCCCTGTTCCTTGGGCATGGGCCCTGTTGGGCTTTTGATTGAGAACCCAATGGATCTCTGTCTCATTCCTGAAAAATTGCAGGAGATTGTCCTACCTTTGAGAGGTTTTAGATATTATTTTTACCTATTAATTCTAATACTTTCAAAATATTGTATATATCTTGATGCAGAGAGCAGCTATGTGTTTGAGGTAGGCCTCCTTCTTCTAGTGGGACTTTGTCTCCTAAAACCAAAAGATTGTGGATGATTTTGTTCTGCCTTAATTTTGAGTACCTTCTCAAACTGGTATTGACCTAGCTTTGCAGGTCCCATTTGTAGGTTCATAACTCAGCAAATATCCCATGGGGAAAATTGGCAACACATATGGGGCTTCTCAAGGGTCTTCTCTGGTTGCTCTTTTCCCAGGTAGAACGCCTCTGCACAGGCCAAGCCTGATCCTCAGTCCATGCCTTAAATTGGTATATGCCCTCAGTAAAGAACACAATACCAGCTCCATCAAAAGGGCTGTTTCCACTATCTGGAATTGCAGTTTATCTAATTCTCATGATTTCTATAGCTCTGCAATGTCTTTTAAAAGAATTTATCTGGCTTTTTCTTTTTGTAGCATCAGCAACGTTGCCATGATATGTTATATATACCTGCAAGCATAAGAGTTCCCCATCATCTTCTATCTACCACTACAATGGCTTATTATTTAGTTTCCCTTTATCTTAGTTTGCTAGAGCTGCTGTGACAAATACTGCACAATGGGTTGGCTTACACAACAAGAATTTATTGGCTCATAGTTAAAAGGCTAGAAGTCCAAAATCAAGATGTCAACAAGGCCATGCTTTCTCCTAGAGTTAGTAGCTTTCTGATGATAGCATTCCTCCATCACCTGGTGACATCCTTGGTCTCTTCCTGTGACTTTCTCTGACTTTTGGCTTCTACTCCCATGTCCAGTTTCCTCTCTTTATAAGGCCTCTAGTCAAATGGATTAAGGCCCATCTTGATTCTGTTTGGCCACACCTAAATAGAATCTTTGAACATCCTGTTCACAAATGAATCCATACCCTTAACTCGCCTTAACATACTCAAAAATACTATTTACAAATGGGTTAACACTCACAGGAAATGATTTAAGACTTGAATATGTCTTTTATGGGGTACTTAATAAAATCTCCTAAACCCCTGTTTTAGTTTTGTAGGCTGCTCAAAACAAATATGGTGAAATGGGTCAGGTTAAACAATGGGAATTCACATTCACATTCATATTCATTCACAGTTTTGAGGCTGGGAAAATGTCCAAATCAAGATGATGCTTCTTCCCAAAGACCAACTGCCGGCAATCCTTGGCTCCTTTGTCTCATGGCAAGGCACATGATGTGTCTGCTTGTCCCTCCTTTCTCTTCTGGGTTTCATTGATTTCAGCTCTTTACTTCCTGGCTTTCTCTCTCACATCTTAATTCATTAGTTTATAAAAGATTCCAATAATAGGATTAAGACCCATCCTGATTGAGGTGGGTCACACCTTAACTAAAGTAATCTCATCAAAAGGTCCTACTTACAATGGATTCACACCCACAGAAATGGATTAGATTTAAGAACATGTTTTTCTCAGATACATACAGCTTCAAACCACCACAACCCTCCATACAGTGTAGAGCAGGGCTTCTTAACAAGGGGTCTGTGAGTTTGAATTGAAATAATAAAAAAAAAAACATTGTTCTTGTGGGGACATGTTGATAGGGTGTGATATATTTATTAAACAATACACAGTATAGTGTGGACTTAGTAAGGGGTCCATGGCTTTCACCTGACTGGCAAAGGGGTCCATGGAACAAAAAAGGTTAAGAATCCCTGGTGTAGTATTCCTCCCCTGCTTTCCTTCATACTTCATACTTAAAATAAGTTCACATTCATTCACAACCTATGAGGTCCTGCACAATCTTACTGCTAGTCCTTCTCTAACCTAATCTTCCTCCACTCTCACTTTTGCTCACTCAGTTCCAGCCATACTTAACCTCCTTTCTATTCCTCAAACATATATTTCCACCTCAGAATCTTTGTACTTGTTATATCTTCAACTTGGAACTTTCTTCCATCAGATCTTCATAAAACTTGTGCATTTACCTCATTTGGGGGCACTATGCAAATGTTACCTCCTCAGAGATGAGTTTCCTTACTATTTTAACTAAAATAGTACCCCTCCCCAACCTAGCTCCTTATCTTGCTTTAGTTTTAATCATAACACTTACCACTATCTGGCATTATATTGTATATTTCTTTGTTCATTTATTTTTTGTCTACTGCATTAGGAGGTAAGCTCCATGAGCATAGAAAAGATGTCTTTTTGTTTACTGTTCTATCCCCAGGGCTTAGAACAGTTCCTAACCTGTAGTAAGTGCTCAATAACTATTTGTAGAATGAATTATATATCCTTACCTAAGGATTCTCAATTTTAAGAGAAGACAGATGATTTGAGTAAAACTGAGATGTGCTCTAACAGAGATGTCTACCTAATGCTTTGGGATTGTGGGGGGTGGGGGGTAGGAGGGGATTTTTACTTAGTTGGGGGCTGGTCAGAGAAGGTCTTTATAAGGTGGTGTCCCTTGAGCTGAGTGCTGAAAACCGAGTATTGATATATTTGACACTGATGAGAATTGAGAGCTCAGCATTGTGAAGGAATGGTGTACAGAAAACAGTGGTAGCTGGATTGTAGGGGTGGGTGACAGGGAGTGACATCAGACATGACTGGAGCGCAAGGTAGGAGCAGAGTCACAAAGTTCTTGGATATCAGGGTAAAGAACGTGGATTTTTGCCTTAAAAGTAATAGGGAACAAAGGTTTTTAAAGGAGAGATGCTGTCAGATTTATATCTCCATCTGTTTCAGTGTTCCTCACTGCAATAATTATACTAAAACTTAGATTGATGTAGAAAACCCCTGACTTCGTTGTTAGGGCTCAGTTTCAAAACTTCAGTCCTTTTCCCCACTCACTGTGTGACCTGGGGAAGGCATCATTTCCTCTTCTGAGCCTCAGATCTTCATTCTTAGCAGGAGAGGATTGTGTGCTTCCAACTCCAAGCCTATGGTTCTGTTGGTATGCTTCAACTTCAACTTAGCTCATTAGACTTCTTTAAGATGCCTTGGAAAGAAAATTTTATCGTTTTTTTCCTCATCTGCCAGAAATAATTTAAAACCCCCAATTCTAGCCAATCTAAATTCATTTCTCTTTTGAGATTTTTCCAACATTAGGCCAAATGCCAGGAAACTAGCTCCTCAGTATAAAACTACCTGAACAGAGCTGGCAAGTCCTTTTTCCTTCTGGCTGGGATGGGCATTCAGGGGGAAGGAGGAGGTGATAGCATGAGTCTTTTTCTTGCAGTTGTGATTCCAAAGAATCCCTATCCTGCATCTGATGTGAACACTGAGAAGCCCAGCATCCACAGCAGCACCAAAACTGTCTTGGAGCATCAACCAGGGCAGAGGGGCCGTAAACCAGGAAAGAAGCGGGGCCGGACACCCAAGACCCTAATTCCCCATCCCATCTCTACCCCATCCAAGTCAGCTGAACCTTTGAAATTCCCAAAGAAGAGGGGTCCCAAACCTGGCAGTAAGGTAGGTAAAAATGTGGATTTCCACAGAAAGGGATAGTGGTTATAAAGGGGTAACTCATCTACATCATCCATCTTGGAAAAGGGCATGTCCGGCCCTATTCTCCACCTTGTGAATGCTTTGAAGAAGAATCACCTAGATTATCACTTTCACTTATCCTACTTACCTGGGAGTTGATAATATTAGAGATAGTATGGGAAACAAGTTTTGACTAGGAAAGTTACTCACTTTTGAGAGGATTCTGATCTAACATCTTCCATAAGTGGAAGGCCATGCTCCATGTTACCCTTCCCAAAAGTGGATGCCCAGGCATGTGAAAAGAGAGAGAAAATTGACTCTATAAATGTATTTATTTTTCTATCTTTACCCCCTTTTAAAAAAGAATTACTGAATACCTACCAGGTTTCATGCTTTGTATCGGACACCATTACATACTTATCACATGATCTTCACAAACCCCTATAAAATCAGTAGTATTAATCTTATTTGTAGTTAAGCTGTGACTTAGAAATGTGAAATGATTTCCCTAAGGTTGCATAGCTAGTAAATGGCAAAGGCTGCAGAGATTGGCCCCCAGATCTTCTAATTGCAGGTCACTGTTGCCCTACCACAGTCACTCTCTCACCTTTTCTGAGGGAGATAATCCTTACCTCTAGTGTAGGAAAAGACTGCTGAGTCATGCTTCACTGAGCACTGTTACTGAAAGTACCAGTTCCTCTTAGTCAGGACAGTTCTTCATTAGTATCTTCCCTAGGGAAGCCATTGATATAGAAAGAAGGCTTCTCAGCTGCTTCTCTGGAGCCTCCTTTGACATCATCTCCTCCACTCTCTGAATCTCCCTCCAGAGTTAGAGTACATGAGTTCCAATGTGGAAATAATACCACTTCTTCCTCGGCATGCCATTCCATAGTCTAATAAGTTCTTCCATAGATTTTACTTTGTTTGTTTGTTTGTTTGTTTAATAGCTCCAGCTGACTTCAGTCCTCCTGGAATGTAAGCTCAAGATTAAGAACCTAATTTTTTCTCTTGTTTCTCCTACAGTAGCTTGCATCTTAGTCACTTGGAAGATGTTTGGTAGATGCAAAATGGGTGGATGGATGGATGGATGGATGATTTTCGTCATATTACCAACCTTAGTTGTCTCTTATTTATTGGTTTTGAATTCTCCATGTCATATCCCAATCTTCCTGTGTAGCACAAAATGCTTCTTCTGATCTTTTACCATTAACCTCTAACCTAGGACCTGATTCATTTTTGTCTCCACTACTCTCTTCTTACTCTAAAGTTGTGGCGGAAAGGCTAAAGGCCCTAAGGGATGCTGAGGCCAGAGAAGCCATAATTTGAATGATATGAGTACATCTTGAGGACAGTCAAGATAAGGAGGGAGCAGATTTGTCTATGGGGCTCCCGAGACAGAACCAGAACCAATAAGCAGAAACTCAAGCAGACAGGTTTTGTGTTAACATAAAAGGAAAAGTTAAATCTATCCAAAAGCATAAATAGTGAGCTCCCCGTCTCTAGAGATATTTTATCAGGGACTGGATGACCATTTGGAGGGGATGTTTTCAGGGAGAGGGAAGTAGAAGTATTGGATGGATGGTTGAATTAAATGATGTTTAAGATTCTTTATAACCCACAATTATGATTCTATGATTGCCTCTGCTCTGCTCCCTCAGACAGTCCTGAACATAGTCTTCTTTCTTTCCAATCTTCTTGATAATCATAATTCTCATCTCATCCTGTATTTGATGTCCTGGTATTGACTACCTCATTCCCCTCCCTGTTCTGTTACCTTCTCCTACAAGTCTATATTTCTTTCACTTCACCCACGAGCCTTATATTCCTTTCAGAAGGGAAGTGGTCCTGTGGCTGGAGCCTAGGCTTTGAAAGCCAGACAGACTTAGGTTTAAATCTCACCTCCAGTGTTTATCACCTTTATGACTTTGTGATGTTTCTTGGGTTTGTTTCTCTGAGCTCCAGTGTTTTTCATCCATAAAATGGAAATGAGGTAATGTGCAAATAGGAATAATACATGTATGCATCTGTCTCAAACAGTAATGATGCCTTCCATCTTTCTGCTTTCTTCCTTCAGGAACCCATGAAATCCTACCACCAACTCAGTGAAGTTTAACTGGTATTTCCCTTCTTCCCTGACTCATTACTTATTTGGAGCTTAATGTTGTATAAGGGTTTGAAGCATTATTGCTTTCACAGGCAAGGCCATCCTTTTGTATGCCTGCTGTCATTGGTGCTGTCTCTTTAGATGATATACTTCTAGAAAGCAGAATGGGTTACACAGTTCCCAGCAGTGGAATCTATGTGGTACATTTAGTAAAAAGAAATTTCTGAATTCTGGTGATGGTTATGTTTTCCTTGCATTCAGAAAGTCTTTTAGAAAACTATTCCTTGGAAAAAAACTTCTGATATCTTATAGTTACTCCTCTCCGGAGCCTAACCTGAACAGCATAGAAGAGATATGAGATTTCTCTCAAATCTTCCTTATTATTTCCCCCATTAATGGTGATCTATACTGTGTACTTCATTGAAAAATAATTGTTGAGACTTATTATATGCCAAGTACCATGCTAGGCATGGTACTCAGAGATGAATCAGACCCTTGAGGAGCTGAAGGCCAATAGGGGACATTAGTATGTAAACAAATGACAATATATTGTGATAAATGCACCAATACAGAGTACAGAAGTAGCATAGAAGAGATAGTAATTTACTTGGGAATTTTGGAAAGCTTCCTGGATGAACAGAAATTTATAAGAGTACAAAAAGGAAGAAAGGTCATTCTATGCAGAAGAGATAGTTTTTTATTGTAAAGGCATGGACCAGGTAAAACTGCAGAGTTTTTAGAGAACTAATATAGTTAGATATTACTAGAATATAAGGTCTAAGGTAAGGAATAACAGATAATAATCTGAAGGGGTAGGCAGGGAAAGTAGTTTGTAGAATTAGGGGAAGGGACATTTTCCACTTTTAAAGGGAGAGAAATAAAGTACAAAGTAATGTCAAGTTAGGCTTAAGCCATAGCAATATTTTTTTTCCTTTTTGTTTTTGTCTTCACAACTAATAAAGGATCTGGAACTTTATATGATAATATTGAATCTTGTGTGAAAAGCAGTGAGTTAAGCCCTGGCTCTACAGAAGCCCAGAGTTTTGTACATAGATTAAGGAAATGTTTACTAAGCATCTACTATGTATATAGCATTAGGCTCGAGCTCGTGTGGAAAACAAAGATGAAACAGTCCCACACACAAATGAGTGAATTAAGTGCTAGGAATAGAGGAATGAGAAAACAAGTGACCTATCATGGGTAGCAAACTTTTCCCCATCCATTTTGACAGAGGAAACCTCGGACTTTGCTGAACCCACCACCCACCTCACCAACAACCAGCACCCCTGAACCGGATACCAGCACTGTGCCCCAAGATGCTGCCACCATCCCCAGCTCAGCCATGCAGGCCCCCACAGGTAAGAGAAGATCATGGAACTAGCTGTTACAAGCCCCAGGCCCCAGAATCTGTACTCTTCTTGTCTCACACCAATTATTAGCCCTTGTCCATTTGTAAACCTAAGTAGAGTCTTTTAAAAAAAAATTTTTATCTTTTGCATTTGAAATAGTCTCAGAGAAACCTTCAACCTATCACAATAATCAAAGAAACTTGGGTAGGTGTTCTGTGAACTTGGTGTTGGGGACCTAGAGCAAATGCAGGGCCAGCACAAGGGGATCCCTGGCCCAATTAGTAACAATACTCATCCTTCCCAGTTAGGAACGCTACCTTCTTAGTGGTGTCTTCCACAGACCATGTACTTATCTCATTAATGCTGCCACCACTCAAATATGTCTGGAGCTCCTCTGATTTTATCTTAACATCATTGATGGTGACAAATCTTAGTGCAATGATAGTGAACTTAATTTTGGAGACCATCCACCTTATGGTTGATTCAAAGAAAAATCTGATGGCTAAGCTGGATAAGTAATCAATTGGGGGTATATGTATCTGTTCCCATTTCATAAACTGAAAACTATGAGCTACCTCTTTAGAATAGATGTATAGCCTCCCAATGAGATAACTATAAAGAACAATACTCATTTCATTTTTTATGTGTAAATTAAAATACATGTGTCAAACCTTACTCTTATTACTCACAGACACTCTGCCATCTTTAGGGAGTTCTAAGCAATTGGATGAGCACCATGGAAGTTAGGGTGGTCATTTTCTTAGAATGGGTTGAGTATGTCTTGACCTAAATTCTAAAATGTCAGAGCTTCAAGGAAAGGCCCAGTCATAGTTTCCTCTCCAAATAACCTTAAGAAGTCAGTGGAGCCTGCCTGTAGCATGTGTGTCTTCTTCTCTAGTCAGGGTCCTATCACATGATTTCTCCAAATATGTCGTCTGCGTTTAGCACCAGTTACTGGATTTGCTTTAGTCTAAAAGTGTCAGACACTTTACCCTTGAGCTCCATAGATGAGAATGTAAGGACAGATGACCACCTAGGTGAAAATACTGATTACATTTTCCAATCTGATTACATGCCCACTAGATACCTGTATACCTGCTTGTCTTAGCCCACATCATTCCAGATACCATTTAGGTGCCTTTTCAACAATAATAAGAAGACCCCCAGTACTAGGACTTTCATGACTGTGCCTCACTATTCCTTAAAATGATGCAAACCATCTGTACTGGCAATCGCTGGACTAGCATCCCTCCCTTGGCCTGGATCGCATACTCTAGCTAAGGTAGAAATTTCTTTGTATCCTTGTCTCCTGCTCATGCCAGATGATAGCAGTTTTGGCTAATCACTGTGTCATTGCTCCTCATTGGGCCTTGGCTCACTCTATGTAATACTGATCTCACTTCCCTCTCTGAGCCTCAGTTTCCATACAATAATGTGATTAGACACAGTTGCCTTTATATTCCCTTCAAATATTAACAATAAAAGCTATCTTAGAGTGAATGCTGTATGTTACCTACCTTTCATTTTTTTACCTGCATAACATGTTTTTTTTTTTTAAAGATTTATTTTATTCATTTATTTCTCCCTACCCCCTTATTGTCTGCACCCACTGTTTCTTTTCATTGTGTGCTAGCCTTCCTTTTTAGGAGGCACTGGGAACAAACCCAGGACCTCCCATATGGGAGGGAGGCGTCCAGTCGCTTGAGCCACCTCTGCTCCCTGCTTTGTTGTATCTCTCATTATGTTTTCCTCCTTATGTCTCTTGTTGCATCAACTTGTTGCGTCAGCCCATCACATCAGCTTACTGTCTTGCTCGTCTTCTCCAGGAGGCACCAAGAACCAAACCCGGGACCTCCCATAGGGTAGGTGGGAGCCCAGTCGCTTGAGCCACATCGACTTCCCTGCATAACACTTGTAAAATTTATTTTGAGGGGAGCAGATGTAGCTCAGTGGTTGAGCACCTGCTTCCCATGTACAAGGTCCCGGGTTCAATCCCTGGTACCTCCTAAAAAATATATATATGTATATTTTTTTCTGTCAGCATTATACATGGTCATAGTTTGAAAGAACAATAGAGCTATAAGAAGTATTACAAAAACAAAACAAACTTCTCTCCAGTGCTCTGCCACTTACTGATCTCCAGGGGCAATCACTTTCAATTCAGCTGATTCTTTTAATCAACTCCTTATATCTAAATCACGTTTATATTGCTTTTTTTTTTTTTTTTCAGCTTTAGGCATTTTTCTATCGATTACCTACTATAGAAGATGAGGATTTAACTCTCCTTAATCTTGCCCCATACCCACCCACACATACTTCCCTATCCCAATATAGTGATAATATAACTTTGATTAGATAAAAATTCAGTGTTTTTGTTGTTATGACTATTTAAATACTATTCTCAATTGAGCCATGTACTGTACTATGATTACTTTTCCTTTGTTGCACAACATTTTGTTTTCAAAAGAAATAATTATCTAGTTAGCTAATTTGTTATTTGTTTTTCTATGTATTTATTAATTCAACCCTAAACTCTCTTCCTACTGTATATATCTCTGATGTTCAAACACATTAGATATTCTGTCTACATCAGAATCTATTAGAAATCTCTCCTGGAGCCTTCTGAGTTCTTTGGGATTTGTTAGTTCTTTTGTTAGATCCCTGGTTTGCTCTTTCCCATGTCTTCCTCTTTCTTAGATTTACGTTCTTAATGTTGTATGAAATCTGTTTACTCTCTTTGAAGCTTCTCTTTCTGCCGAATATTCTGAAATTTCATCTTGGATATGAGAATTTTCACCTACCATACTGGACACTTGATGGGTACATTCCATTTTTTAGTTTAATGAAATTTTCTTAAATTAATTCTTCAATGATTTTATCCCACTCTTTTTTCTCTCTTTATTCTTTCTGGCATAACTTATATTCAAATGCTGGACCTCTTGAACTGCCCCTCTAATATTCTTACCCTTTCTCCCTTCTCTCCTATTCTCTTTTTGCTCAACTTTCTTCAAGTCTTTCTCAACTGTATCTTCCAAACATTGTACTGAGTTTTTCGTTTCTGTCATCTTATTTTTTTAATTATTATTTGTTACTCCAATGGCATTTCCCAAAGCATGTTTGGTGGAAAACCAGTCCTGCAAAATTGCTCTGCAAAAAAGAATTTTATGTAGCTACATTCATTTAGGAAATGCTTATACTCTACTTCCCCACTCTTGGAGATTTACATCTGTTATCAAGAGCTCTTTTTTGTTGTTGTTGTTCTCTGAATTTTTTTTAACAGCATCCAATTCTGATTTCATGGATGCAATAGAAAACCAGAGCATGATATTATAGAAAAATATCTTTATAACCTCAAGATTAGAAAGGACTTTTTAAACAAGACAATAAGCATAAACCATAAAAGAAAAGATTGATATCCTTAACTATATTAAAATTAAGATAGCTCATCTCTGCTCCACATGGCATCAGCTGGAGTGGCTCACTTGGGGCTGGAGGATCCACTTCCAGGATGGCTCATTCACATGGCTAGCAAAATCGAGGCTGGCTTTTGGTTCCAGATGAACTTCTCCAAAGCATAGCTTAGACTTCCTGGCATGGTGGCTGGGTTCCAAGCATATGTATACCAAGGGGCAGGAAGTAAAGTTCCCATTTTCTTAAGGCCTGATTCTAAAAATTAGAATCATTTCCACTATAATCTATTGAGCAATCAGTTGCAGAGCCCAGTTTCAAGAGCAGGGGAGTAGACCCCACCTCTGAATGAGAGAAGTGTCAAATTTTGAAACCATATTATATAGCTGCCTCAGTCTCAGTCTGCTCTCTAGATATAAATTATTTACATTTTTCCTACTTGCAAAATTCATTCTTCCCCTCACAAGATTCCCCATCAAAAGTCTCATCCCTTTACAACATCAGGCTCAGGGTCCAGGATCTCATCATGTATATCTGGTCCAGGTACATATGAGGCCTCTCAGGTACACTTTCTTGGGTATGGTTCTTTTTTTATCTAAAGACTATGAACTAAAAAAATAAACAACTTCTCTGCTTCTCACAGACCCAACATACAGTCATGAGACAGGCATAGGATAACTTTTATAGATTCTTCCATCCAAATGAGAGGAAAACTCAAGGCACAGAGCAGTACTGGGTCTATAGAAATGCTGAAATCCAGCTGGTCACATGTTGCCAACTTCTTAATTAGGTTCAATCCAACTTTCTGGGAGTTGTTTTCCATGGCTCTTGTTTTGTCCTCTGAATCATCCTTCCTTTCTGTAAGAAAACTGAGGTTGCCTTGTCAGTCGTCTTTCTGCCTGTAAAAGGTTGGGATCCAAAGGATTCTTTTCATTTTGTGCTATATCTGTCCCTTTTTTGTCCGAGCTGGCAGTGCTTCCACCAGAATGGTTCCCTTAGAATCTTGAGGGATTTTCTATGAATATTATCAGGTTTACTTCATTAGAAAAAGCCATAACAACAAATCTCTTAAAGATAAGCTCTTCTCTAGTTGGGTTTCCTGTGCAGCTGCTGTATGACAATGCTCTTAAGATTCTTAAAAGTTCTGTTGATTAAGGGGGAGAATCTGTGAGGCATGCCCTTAAGATCCTTAGAGAGCTTTATTTTTGTTGCTGTTATTTTTCTTTAAGGAAGTTTTAGATTACATAACTGTTACATAAAAAATACAGGGGATTCCCGTATGGCCCATCCCCTACCCCTCCCACACTTTACCTTATCAACAACCACCTTCATTAGTGTGATGAATTTGCTAAAATTGATGAACACATATTGAAGCATTGCTACTAACCATGGACTATAGTTTACATTATAGTTTACACTCTATCCCGCACAATTTTGTAGGTTATGACAAAATATATAATGGCCTGTATCCATCATTGCAATGTTATGCAGGACAATTCCAATGTCCCGAAAAATACCCCCATGTTGTACCTATTCTTCCTTCTTCCTCCCCTCAGAATCCTTAGAGGACTTTTTTATTTGAAAGAGTCTATTAAGCATGATCTTATCTTTCTGACATTTTGACAAAGAATTTTATTGTCCCATTCTGAATTTGGTCTTTGGCCTTTCTTAATTAGAATCTTTTGCCTTCTGAAGAGACTGGCAATGAGAAACAATTATATTTGTGAGCCTACAAGTCCTAAGCTCTTTTATATTTTGTGGTGGGTTTTATTGTTTGTTTGTTTGTTTGTTTTGAGTTCATCTCTCGTCTTGCATTTTATCTTAGACAGTGAGAAGAAGCCAGGTGGTACTTTATTACTTTGTCTGGAAATCTCCTTAGCTATTTCACTGAGTTCATCAAGTATATTTCCTGTTTTCCATGTTACTGCAGGGAATAGTGTTGTCAAATTTTCTAGTGTGTGTCCTCTTTCCTCCATGTTCCAGTAAGAATTTCCTTACTTTCCTTTAAGCCCTCATTGACAACCTCCTCAAGGCCCTCTATTCTTCTTCCTGCTGCCTAGTCCTAAAGCATATTAGATGTTTGTTACTGCAGCACCAAACTACTGCACACCATCATGGCTTAAAATAACGTGGGCAGGGCTGGGTGGCGACATCTTATCTTTGTTCCATGCAGTGTCAGCTGGGTTGGCTTGACCAGGACTAGGGGATCTATTTCCACCACGTGGCTGACGAGGTGGTGCTGCCTATCGAAAAGAGTCTTTCCATAAGGTGGCGTGTGCTTCCTCACTCATGATGGTTGAGTTCTCAGAGCAAATGTCATGTACCAAGAAATAGGAAGTAGAATTGAAAACTACCAGTTTCTGAAGCCCTGGGCCCAGAAACTAACCCAGGGTCTTTTCTACCACAATAAATTGGTCACGTGTCACAGAGCTTGATGGGAGAAGGGTCAGAGAATTTGGGAGCCATGTTTTAAAACTGCAGCAGTCTTCTAAAGGTTTTATAGTTTTGCCTTTTATATTTCACTCTTTAATCCATATAGAATTTATTTTTTTAATCATCACTGGACTGGTTATGTTTTTCCTTTTCACATGTTCTTTTAATTGAGGTAGAATTTACATACAGGGAAATGTACAGATATTAAATGTATGATATGATGAATTTTAATAAATGTAAACACTCATGTAACAATCAAGTATATTTCCTTGAGTGTTAAATGTTGTTAAAGATAAACAACATTTCCATCACCCCCTGAAGTTTCCTCATGCTTCCTTACAATCTCCACTCCCCACCTTTGTTCTGATTTCTATCACCATAGATTAGTTTTTCCTGTTCTTGAACTTAATATAAATGAAATCATACTATATGTACCCTTAGTATCTGGTTTCTTTCACTCAAAATAATGTTTTTGAGTAGCACCCATGTGGTACCTATCAATAGGTCATTCCTTTTCACTGCCAAATGATATTCATGGACATATCGGTTGGTTCTAGTTTGGGGATATTATGAATAAACTACTATGCACATTTTTATAGGTTTCTTTCTTTGGACATATGTTTTCATTTATGCTCATCACTCTTATCTGAGTTTCTGCATTTTTTGCCATTTTCAGTGGAAGACTCATATTACCAGACGCGGAAATCCTATTTCTTAACAGACTTCAACCAGTCCTTCTTTTATTAGACCTGCATTTACACTCACCTCCAGTGGCACCTAGTCTGTCAATTGCTGGACCTTTGGTCATCATTACACCTTTCTGGTTTAGGAGTCAGCTTTCTTTCTTTTTTTTTTTTTTTCCCAAAGATTTTTTTTATTTATTCCCCCCACCCCACCCCTTCATTATTTACACTTGTTGTCTGCTCTCTGTTCGTCTTCTTTTCAGGAGGCACCAGGAACCGAACCTGGGGCCTCCTGTGTGGGAGGGAGGCGCCCAGTTGCTCGAGCCATCTCTTCTTCCTGCTGTCTCTCATTGTGTTTCCTCTCTGTGTCTCTTCATTGCATCATCTCGCTGCATCATCTTGTTGCGTCAGCTCACCGTGTCAGCCCATCACGTCAGCTCGCTGTCTTGCTCATCTTCTTTAGGAGGCACTGGGAACTGAACCCAGGACTTCCCATGTGATAGGCAGGTACCCAACTGCTTGAGCCACATTCGCTTCCCAGGACAGCTTTCTTGAATCTGCTATGTCAGTTGCTACTGTTTCAATCTGCTTTCCAGCTTCCAAAATTTTATTGTCTCTCTTCTTGTTATTCAGCTATTATTTTAGAGGGTTTAGGAAAGAACAGAGTTAAATGTCTTCATTTAATTCATCTTCTTCACCCTTCTGTTTTTTTCTTCTCTCCTTTTACTCCTCTCTGTCACCTTCCACATCTCTCTCCACCCTTTCTATTTTCCATTCTCTTCTCTCCATGTTGCTTCCCATTAAATTTAGAATTAAAAATGTGGAAGAGTCCTCAGAGAGCATTTGGCTCAGGTCTTTCATTTTACAAGTGTAAACCTGAGGCCCAGAGAGCCACATGGCTTTTGTCCTCCTGCTCCTTCAGTGAGTGAGCCATGTCAGGGGAGAAAGAAGAGTACCCCTACTCAAAGGGGAGCCTGGAAGACAGATTGAGGAAAGATGGCATTGCCCAACAGGCTGCTGTGGGGCCTCTCCAAAGACTGTTTAGGACGACCTCTCTCTCCTGTGCTCAGCCTTCCCCCTTCTCCCACCACAGTGCCAGGTGGAGGGTGCCAGCTAGGAGATTGCCCAGCTGTCTTGACAGGAGAAACTGCTGAGACAAACATAGATAGGTGAGATACTTCCCTTTTCTTTTTTTTTTTTTTCATTCCAAATTTTTTTCTATTTTTACTATTTTCTTTGGGCCTAAGTGTTGATATAGAAAATAACAAAGGAAGAGGACTCTAAGGCCGGAACAAAGAGCAAAACAAGTGAACAGGAATGTGACCATTCTAAGTCCAATACCAAACACATACACCCCTAAGCACATTCTTGCTAATATTGCCATGTCCCCACACCTCCTTACAAATGTAAGGTGAGAGGTATCATGAATATGTGAGGCAACCCAGTACAGAAAGTGAAAGTACTTACATCTGAGGAATTGTTTAGATTTTTCTTTTCCGTGCACAGAAGACAAAGTGCAAGTTCTGTGCTTTGGCTTTTGATCTGGGCTGTTCTCCCAGAAGGCTGTGTTCCCAGAGCTTTTGGTCATGCAGTTTGGGCTGGCAGCAGTTGGGCACAGCCACCCTCTATCGCCCATATTTCACCACCTTAGCAGCTGGGAATCCTGCTAGGGACCAGAGCCCAGGGTGTAAAAGACAGAAGAAAGCACTGTTCTCTGACTTCTCTACCCCAGAGACTCTTTAAGCTTCTTTAACTCTTTATCTCCTGCAGTTTGTATTTACTTGAACAAGAACGGCAGCACAGGCCCCCACTTAGATAAGAAGAAGGTCCAGCAGCTCCCTGACCATTTTGGGCCTGCTCGCGCCTCCGTGGTATTGCAGCAGGCTGTCCAGGCTTGCATCGACTGTGCTTATCACCAGAAAACTGTCTTCAACTTCCTCAAACAGGGCCACGGTGGTGAGGTTATCTCAGGTAAGCACCCTTAGTTTGGTATGACCCCTAGCCAGAGGGGCAGGCCTTCTCAACTGGCCAACTTCTGACAAGACATCCTGGCTCCAACTTCACACATGTAGCTTCTGGGGGAAAAGGTATTCCATTCATCAGAGAGTCCTCACCTTCAACTCCTAGAGCCCCTCCAAGCCTCATGCATACCTCTGCCAAGTAGAATACCCACACAGACTCTGCTTAACTGAGCCTTTCAGTGGACTCCTGTCCTGTCTACCTGCTCAACTTCTCAGCCTCTCACACTCAGAAAATATGTGAGTGTGTTGCTTTAAAGGTGTTCCAAATTATAGACTCCAATGTGGCAACAGGAGAATTTCTCCATACTGCTATAGCCTCCCACCAGTCTTCAGGGATCCCTCATTATTTAGTGTCCCAGTCCTAAGCCCACCCTGATACAAATGGGTCAAATCCCAGAGCAAAATGGGAAAAGTCATTGCCTCTTTCTTTCCTGCTGTAAGAGTTTAATTCAACTGCATGGTGTATTTTGCCTTCACTGAAAATATCCATTTCTTCTGCTGTGCCCTGGTTCTATTTCAATTTTCCCATGTCCCAAACCCTATTCTTTACCCACCAAATCTATGAAGACTTGACCTAGAATCTTTCAATCTTAACTGTATTCCATTCCATACTTCCCCACCCCTCCTCCTTAACAAGTTGCAATATCCTCAGGAAACACAGCTGACATAGCAGACCCCATAAAAAACTGAAATGTATTCTTTTACCAAACATTTACTGAGCCCTTACTGTATGTCAGGTATTAACCACCAGACACTGGTAGGGCAGGAGTGGGAGAATAGAAGATAATAGACTCAGGCTTTGCCCTGGTGGGAAAGAAAGAATATAAGCAGCAGCTAATTGTGAGAAGTGTTATAATAGAGAAATATGTACGGGGTGATTTGGGAGCTCAGTATAGGGAATAATTAGCTAAGTGGAGGATGGGGGTAGGCAAAGAGGCCATTATTGTAGAAGGCTGGGAACTGCATGGAAAATTAAGCCTTAAGCTCCTTCTCAGTTCTAGACCACTCCCTGTTCTCTCTTTTCTGCAGGAATCTGAAGGGCCTGGCTTCTTTACTTCCTCTCTTTACCTACTATTAGCTGCATCCCTCTAGGGTTCTTCCTCTACCCCAAAATTGGTTCCTGAAAGGACCCTATCTCCCCAATTCCTTGCTACTGTCAGAGACAAATACACAGGCCATTTGGATTATACCTTTTTAATAAGAAATAAAGGGTAAAATAAAACCAAGCATGGAACACTTACAAATGTCAAAATTCTACTACACTTATATTGATCAGAAATTGTGTACCCAAACCATTGCTGGCAATGGTGGTATTCTCTTCTGCCCAACTTGGTCAGTTCTTGTGGAAATAGCACTCTAAATGAACAGATTTCCTAGAAGAGTTCCAGCCAAGTGACGGAGCAGATAGAATTATGTTCACAGTTGTTTTCACAAGTTGGATGAAATCATTCCAGAGCCCTGGGTGCCACATACCTGGCCTGACCACACCTGTTATTGTAAGACCGGGAAGTCTTTGGTGTTGGAGGCAAAAATCAAAGCCCTTAAGGAAGGGAGGCAAGGGGAGGGAAGGAGGGAGGAAACCTGGGGCATTGACTGCTTTTGTGTAACCAGGTAAAGCCTGAGGCAAGCAGTGGGCTGAACTCCTGCCCAACGCTGCTCGTCACTGTGGCCGACGTGCTCAGCCCTGTTTACTTAACTCCACAGCCGTGTTTGACCGGGAACAGCACACCCTCAACCTCCCAGCAGTCAACAGCATTACCTACGTCCTCCGATTCCTGGAGAAACTCTGCCACAACCTTCGTAGTGACAGTCTATTTGGCAACCAGCCTTTTACACAGACTCACTCGTCACTCACTGCCACAGAGTACGGCCACAACCACGACAGGTACCTACCAGGTAGGAGCTGGGATGGGCCCTGGGCTGAGAGAGGGTGCTAGGGCTAGCAGCAGCAGCAGTGATGGCTCAGGGCCAGCCCACAGACCTGCTAGCCTAACACATACTATCCAGAAATCTGGGGGGTTTTTTGTCTTTTACCTTTGCCACATCTGGGACTGTTCAGTCTCCTCAGATCTTTACTGGTCTCTTCAGAATTTTGTCTAGGATTATCTTTCTTTCTACTGTGTCCTTATCCCTAGAAAAAGGTGGCTTTTGATTTCTCCTCTGTGCTCCAAATTGTATGTGGCGCCACTGTGAAGTACAGTACATCTCCAAGTGTGAATCTGGCAGCAAAGGCCCAACTTAGATCTTTCTTGCCAGCAGGAAGGTTTAGTCTCAGGCTGCAGATTGAGAAATTTGCTCCCTGGTGATTGGCCATCCACTGTTTCCTTTGGCACGTGGCCCTGACTCTTCTAGCACTGCCAGTCTAGCAAGTCAGTTCCTGCTATTTCTAACTAGGCTGGAAAATAACTTTGAGTTAACATACCAGACCCACAATGGGAAAGAGGGTGCCACGTGGCTGGATCAGTGACTAAGCACTTCCCAGAGAGGTTAAAGAGTAAATGGAACTCAGCATCTCTAACCTGGAGCCCAGGACGCAGAAGAACAGGGAGGGAAGGAAAGCCCGACCCCAAACAGTGAGGTAGGCCATTGCTAAAGGAGGGAGAAAAGACCCTTAAAAAGAGTCCTGCAGACTGTACCCTAGCCAGAGAAATAGAGAGGTTGTACTGTCAGCATAGAAGCGGTGCTATTGGTTGGTAGGGAAGCACAGGCTGAAAGGTGTCTGCTTCTGACCTTCTACACAAGTCTTGTTGCCTCACTGCCTTCCCTGTTGTCTTTTCATCAGAGTCTTAACAGAATCACTTTTAATAAAAGTGCCACTTCTGGAAAAAGGTCTCAGGGAAGGAACTGCTTGCTCAGTTCCTCTGCCCCCATTTATGCTTTTGCACCCAAATGAGCTTTGCTTATGTGACTTGCATGCAAGGCAAAAAGATACCTGAATTTCAAATACTCTTTTGTGGGACCCTTCAGCCATACCTGTGACCCCTCGTTGATCTTTTTCATCAGAAGGAAGTCCTCACCTAATCTGCTCTAGATTGCTTTCTTTCAGCATCAGAATCTCTGAGAACATTCTTGCTTGCCATTAAAATATTGCAGTGGGTGTCTGCACAAGTCATTGTGGACAAAGGGAGGTTGTTAAATATCCCCAGCTGTGGTGTTCAGAAACTGAGCTGCATTTAAGTAATAAAAGTTAGGCCTATGTGGGATTCTGAAAGAGCAGATATACAGGAAGGGGTAACATGCCCAGGAGTGCAGCTGTGAATCTGAAAAGAGATTTCTCAAAGAAATAGCAACTCAGAATTCTTAAATGAAATATTATCATTAAGAACTAAGAGAAATGTATCAATGGCAGCATTCAGAGACTGGCAGGGATGTCCATCATGGGCCTGCAATCATGAAGGTGGTTTGGGATTGAGGCATGACTTTTCCTGGGAATTCTGCTCCAGTTTTTATCTCTCTGATTCAAATACCAGATAAGAGGAAGTAAACTTTAGCCAGACTTTTCCTTCTTGCCTCACTAGCTAAGAAAGAGTCAAAAGCCAAGGGTGACAGATTCCACCATTGACTGCCACACTTACCTTCTCCCATTTTCAGACAGGTACAGCCAACTCTCTGTACAGTTTTGTGCTCTCTGAGCTCCTTTTCTCATAATGGGTGCTCATTAACTCAGCTGCTCTCACCCTAGTTTCTGCCTGCTGCCCTGAAATGAGTGTTTTGTTGTGCCCAGACCAGACCAAACCTTGTCGAGACTTCTGACTCCTCTGTGCTCCGTAGCTTGTCTTTTCTGCCTGCCTTCCTACCTGCCTATCTTACTGACCCTTTGCCCCTCTTCTGATCATTTATCATTTGCTGCATTTTTCTGTTTACTTACCCAAACCTATGCCAAAGAGCTTGATCTGTACATGTTTCTGTCTTTTGCTTTGCCCTCTGGATCTGGAGTTTATCACTCCCACCCTTTTGCCTGGCACACACTTCTACTGGTTTGATACGTATAGGTGCTACCTCAGTTATCTGGGCTTTTCCTTCCGTCCAGCCTTACCTTACCACTTAGTATCTTGGCCCAGCTGACCATGTACATTCCAATATAACAGATAGTCACAGAAGTGTAGGTAGGTTGCATATCCCTAAGCTTCCTTACCTAACTTGAAACTATTACCTTTTTTCTCCATTGTTTTATTTTCAAATTTTTCAAACTTACAGTAAAGTTGCAAAAATAGTGTAATGAGCAACCAGGTATTCTTCACCTAGATTTATCTGTTAATTTTTTGCCATAGTTACTTTATCCCTCTCCCTCCCTCTCTCTCCCTTGCTCGCTTGCTCTCTATATATACTTTTAAAAATATGTTTTGTTTACTTACTCAACCATTTGAGAGTTAATTGCAGATGAAGGACCTTATCCATAAATACTTTTGTAATATCTCCTAAGAACAAGGAATACAATACTATTACCACATTCAAGAAACTTAGCATTAATAAACTACAACTCGCTAATATACAGTCCATATTCAAACTTCCCCAATTGTTCCAATGTCCTGTATAGCTGTTTTGTCTCCCTAATCCAGAATCCAATGAAGTTTCATGCACTGCATTAAGTTGTCATGTCTCTTCAGTTTCCTTTAATCTAGAACAGTTCTTTAGCCTTATTTTCCCCTGTTACTTGGCCTGACATTAGCATTTTGAAGACTCTAGGTCGGTTGTTTTGGTTCAGGTCATCAAACATTTATTGAATACTTACTCTATGCCAGATCTTATACTGGACTCTGGGAAGACAGAGATGAAACACTCAATCCTTGCTCTCAAAGAGTTCCCAGCTGAGAGAGGGAGATATATGTAAACATGTGTATAGTAAGAGCACAGAACAGAGGTACTTGGGCCCAGCCAGGAGTAATGGACAAGGAGTAAGGTGGAAGAAGAGGTGAGGGAAGGCTTCCTAGGGAGGTACTGTCAGAGCAGAGTCCCTTCTTTGGAGCTTCACACATGACTGGATCAAGTAAAAGGCTTGTGAAGATTAACTGAAAAGGGAATTCTTCTGGCCCCCCACTACACTGACAATATTAGGTAGATGATCGATTAATTTAGTTGGTTCCAATTACTATTAATTTTAGGCATAAATGAAATCCACTCAATATTAACCTCTGGGTCTGTTATTCTGGGATTTCCCAGCTTCCTCTCTGCTGGAGAAAATAGTTCATTTGTATCATGGCAATGAGTTCCTTGTGTCTTTCTGTCTAATTGCCCTCCAGGTCTTCTGAGCTAGTTATAAAGTGGTTCTCCTGCCAAAATCCCAAGATTCATAGTGATTAAAGCCACTTAAGAACTGTGAAATCTTCTAAGAAACCTCCTCATCCCTACACAGGTTTTTTCATAGAACTGTCAGACAATCAGTCATCCAAGTGTTTATTGACTACACTATGCCCAGCCCTGCTCTGGGCATGGGGGATTCAGTTGTAAACTAATCAGGGACCTTGCCCTCACAGAGCTTACAATCTGGTGAAGAATATGGAAAAGTAAGCAAACAAATAATTCAGAGTAATGAGTGCTTTAATAGGAAAAGTTTAGGGTGTACTGAGCACAGAAGAGGGACACTCAACTCAAACTGGGTGAGTCAGGGAAGATTTTCCAGGAGAAATGATATCTAAGCTTGCCCTGAAGGAGTTAAGATAGTCAGATGAAGATGCCACTGACTCAGAGGGATGGGGAAGGGGTAGAAAGGGGGAATGGTAAAGAATATTACTACAGACTGGGTAGCACAGGAGAATGTGAAGGGCAAGAGGGGACATGACCTGTTTCAGAGGAACTGAATGTTCAGTATGGCTACAATACAAAGTTTCAGAGAAGAATGTGAGAGATGTTGGAGCGGTAGTCAGAGTCATAAAAGATCTAATTGGCCATGTTACAGACTTTAAATTTTATCAGTGAGCAGTGAGGACCCATTGAAGTGTTTAAAGCAAGAAGGTAACAATCGGATTTGTGTTTTAGAAAGATCACTCAGGATGCTCTGTGGAAGAATGGATTGGAGTATGAAACAAGACAAGAGGCAGGGAAACTGTTGAAGAGTTTTGTGGAAACGCTACAAATCCTCCTAGATTTGAGGGTTATCCTTTCCTTTAAAATCTAAATGCAAATAAAATAAAATAAACCTCCATCCCACAAAATCCAAGATGAGGTTACATTTTCCTGGTAGTTGCCCATATTTCTATCTCTGAATTCCTGCTTCTGACTCTGTTTTTAATCCCTTCTTTCCCAGCCACCAGCTGTATCTACTGTCCTTACTCTACAGTGTTTTGCCCCAAGCATTGTTTCAGCTCCTCATCCTTTTCCCTAAGAAAAACTAACACAAGGCTGTTACGCGTAACAGACTCTTTCTGAAGTTTTGGGAGAAATGAAGGATAATTACTGCAAAGAACAGGAAGCTACTTAACATTTTTTATTTATATCTTACTGGCCTCTTTCACCTCAGCCTACAGCTGTTTTCTTTTCTTTTTTATTTACTTTATTTTTCTTTATTTATCCCTCCTTCCCCCAGATGGTTCTCTCATCTGCCTGCTCACTGTTTGCTCACCTTCTCCAGGAGGCACTGGGAACCAAAGTGCCCAACAGCCTGAGCCACGTCCACTCCCCTTAGGCTGCATCGTGGCATCTGCTAGTTGCGGCAGGAGGCGGTGTCTAAGCTTGTTGCATTACAGCCGTTTTCTTGGGTCATTCTTGCTACTGAGACCTAGTTTTGGGGGATTTCCTTACCCCTCTGATTTCTCTCTTACCTCTGTCCTCATACCTTCTCCTTTTCAAGCTATCAGCAGATAACTCCAAATTTCTGTAAATTTATTATGCAAAATAATTTAATTTCCTTTTGTCTCAGCTTTGCCCTCCTATACAATGCCTGGGTCTTCTCTTTCATAACCAAAAGTACCATTAAGGTAATTATCTAAAAGAAAGAACCTCTAACCCAGATCTATATTTTTAACAACTCAAGGAACAACAACAAAAAAGCAAAAGTCATGGAAATATATTTTTTCTTTAATATGACTGTATTAGTCAGCCAAAGGGGTGCTAATGTGAAATACCAAAAATGGGTTGGTCTTTATAAAGGGTATTTATTTGGGGTAGAAGTCCACAGTTACCAGGCCATAAAGCATAAGTTTCTTCCCTCACCAAAGTCCATTGTTATGTGTTGGAGCAAGACAGCTGCCGACATTTGCCCAGGGTTCAGGCTTCTTGGCTTCCT
>JAQZBX010016842.1:0-12129 GCA_029593785.1 Cabassous unicinctus
ATAGAATAAATAAAGGGTAAATCAAAGGTTACTTTTAGAGTTAATGTCACCAAAATATAATCAAAGGTTTAATTAACCTTATTTTTATACAGTGCTAAATTTACCAAGTATTATATGAGTTACTATACTAAACTTTACATGTAATCTGTTTATCTGTCTTATCAACAATTCAATGAGGTTGAAAATATGCCATTAAACTGTAAGCTACCCGAGGGCAGATATGTCCATTTCACGCACCACTGTATACTCAAAGCAAGCAGACTGCCTTACACAGAGTAGGTGCTGAGTATCTGTTAGATTAGCCAAAGTTTCAGAGACTAGGGAAGCTAAGAAAGTATCAGGAAATTTGCCCAAAGTCATAGGTATGGGTAAAGAGAATATACTTAAACCCAGGCAGAGTATGTACTATTAACCACTACAATTATTATTACATTTATCAATTAAGCCTGTTCTATAAACACAAATCAACTTATTCATTAATCTTTAGTTTTTAAAAAGTGTACAATTTTTTAACCACCAAAATATGTACTGCAAGTTTCTTATTAACTGAACCAATCATACTCCAAGTCACCCAAAATATTAAATAACTTTTAAAAAATGAATAATACAAACCATTCCTTGCCAAGGTGGTGGTGGTCCCATGTTATGGAATTCCCTCACATAATCATTGTAGGACTAAAAAGAAACATAAGGTCAATATTAAATACAAAACACCCCAGAATATAAAATAAATCAGACCCTGATTTTACCTACATTAAATATATAAAATGAAATGCTTACCCCATTTAAAAACACATCTCGGCGAACTCCTGAAAATCGTCTGTTGGGAATAAGATTTGTGAAACTAAATTCGGGCAATTCATAAACTAGTTCCAAGAATGTAATTCAAAACTAATCAAGAGTGAACCCAACTTACCTGTCTACTTCCTGGTATCGTGGATCCTTTAAATACCCTGTTCAAACATCAAGCATTTTAGTAAATCAAATTTATATATTTTTATTATGGCATTATAATTAAAACTTTCTTACCACTCATTTCAATTCTTTCCATGAAATATGTACTTTAAGTGATGCTAATGTATTATTCCATTTTCAAATTTTCTTCTGAGATTACATGATAATCTGGGAAGTAACTAAATAACTTAATGATATCACACAATTAAAAACTGTCAGAGAGGCTTTCATACATATCTTCTAGGTTCATATCCCAAAGCTGGCTAGACAGGAACGTTCTTCATTTTGCACCATAGGGATGTTAAAGGCAAAGGAAAAATCTTGAGGACACTGTTATAGGAGTTCCTTAAAACAAATGTTTGTCTTCCATCTTGGGTATATACAAGCCTTGGTAGGTCAACCACAGATATTAAAAAATGAAAACTTAAGGGACAGAGAAACAAAATTGCAAAAATAAAGATGCATACATTTTAAATGAAAGAACCATACAAATGAGAGAAAGAAATATTCTTTTCCTCCCTTCTTTGAGTAAGGACCCAGCAAACTAAAGTGTTAAAAGCATGTGACTGGCAATACTACTGTGGAAAACTTTCACTTTATAGAACACTGTGCCATTTTGGGGGAAAAAAATAATGGGCTTATCAAGCCACTTGTTATGTAGAGTAATGCTATAATGCTCAGTTTCACAAATTTCCAAATATCCTAAGTTTTATAAATGCATCACCGACTGTTTCAAATATATACTATCTTGTCTTGAATATAGTTGGCCTTTTTTTTATTTCAGTAAAGGACAGACTAAAATTGAAAAAGCTGCTTTTAGATTACAAACCAAAATCTTCCCATTTCTCTCTAAAAACATGAAATTAAAACTTAAAAAAAAAAAAATACAGAAGTCCAATTTCCAATTAAAGCTATATATATCATACAAAATTCTAAGTATCATGGGGAATAAAAAGTATAGTAGCCTATGTAAGTCACTAGCTTTCTCTAACCTTCATTTAATTTTAAAATATATGTGCAGATAAGTTTCCATTTTTGCAATAGTTAAAAATCAACCATTTCAAATATTTAATAAAATTATGATAAAGGACTACACTAGAATAGATTAAGACAACCTTAACAAGATATGGGAAAAACTATTAATGAAGAGTTAGTAATGATTTCCTTTGGTTTAAATATTCATGTCCTAGAAGTTTTCTCACTTTATAAATTTTTCAAATAACTTTAAGTCAAATATCTGCAGGATGATAAAATATTAACCTGGTCTCTGGTGAAACTCAGGGGGATAGTCAATCCTTGGTTTCTTTCTGCTGTTATGAATATCATAATCTTCTGGTCGACGCCTACACAAATTAGACACATTAGAAATTAAACCAAAAACTGCTCGGAGAACAAACAGCAAAGCAAGAGATTTTGATAGAAGTAAGTAAAGACTAGCCCAATATTTCCTTTAATTTTTGGTGAGCAAATAATCCTAAAATTCCTAAATTTTAATTCTTTCCAATTCATACTACAAATCAAACTTTATACTGCTGGAAGCAGATATTACTCAGCAATCTCATGTCATGATGAGACACTTGGAAACAGCAATCTGCCCAAAACATGTAAATCACATTTCAGTATAAAAGTAAATGAGATGGGGAGCGGATGTAGCTCAAGTGATTGAGGTCCTGCTTCCCATATACAAAGTCCCAGGTTCAATCCCCAGTACCTCCTAACAACAAAACAAATTAACAAATGAAAATAACTCAGGAGCGCCCGTGTAGCTCAGTGGTTATGTGCCAGCTTCCCACATATGAGGTCCCGGGTTCAATCCCCAGCCCCAGACCTTCAAAAAAAATAATAATAATGAGCTGACCTCAAACTAATGTAAATACCTATTTTAACAATTAAAATACTTTCCCAAATAGGGTCTCCAAGTGTCAAAGAAAGAAAAAACCTACTATCATTATACAATAGGTAACTCAAATTTTCATGTTTAAACTTAATGCCATTTTAGGATAAGTCTAAACAAAATCAAGAAATTCTTAAAAATTTTCTTCTACTTTGCACAAAATAACACTTTTCACATGATCATACAGAAAATGATACTTAGTAAAAATTAATTTACAGGAAAGTTTTTAAAATCTTAATATTTTGAAAACTTAATTTCTACAGTTAACAGTGCCTTCAAATAAAATCGACTTTCATAAATTGGCAGGTAATGGGTCAGTCTTAACATTCATATAACTAGTTCAAACTAACTCTTTAAAAGGTGAAATTTTACTGTCTGCTGAGGGCAGCTCTTTCCTGTCTTCCATAAATTCCAATGGTTATTGTAAAACACCATTACATACACTTCATTTTATATAGCATTTAATAATGACTTAAACAAAATAAAAATAGAAAAAAAAATCCTTAATGTCAAATAAAAACTATAATAATCTGGAATCACTAGATTTCCAGCTGTTTGTCTGAATACTGACTGCTTTCATTAACTTTTGCAACACAAGTTAAACTATTTACCCAAACTGCAAAGTTAAATGCAATAATCCCAAGCCCCCCAACATAAAAACAGTTGCATCTACAATAAATAAAACTAAGAAAATTAAAAGCTGGTTTAAAAAATAAACATACCGCTTTCTTGTAGTTTGGGGAGTGCATTTACGACCGGTATAAAACATGATAGTAACAGTTCATATAGTAGTCCAACTACTGACTTTAAGCTGTAAGCCACATACATAAATGGAGGCCCTGGCAGGCTTGAGAGAAGGTGTAGTGGTGTAATAAGTATAGTTTGCAGTCCATTGCAAAACTGAGGTAAAAACTTCACTTGTTTATACTGTATTGCACTGGAAACCTCATCTTAAAACTTCAAAAGACATCTTGGTGCTCAGTCCTTTTAAGCCAAAAATAAGGGGGCTCTGCCAGGTTTCCTCCTACCTACTCGACAGTGTCCTTTTTAAGCTCAAAGAAATGGGGCCTCTTGTTGGATTATCTGTACCTACCACAGGATGTTTCCACCAAATGGAAACTTAACCAAAGGTTTCATCCCATCAACCACATATCCAACAGTCTTTAGCAGAATATTTTAGATTTAGCTGTACGCAAATCTATACAGGGAAAGGTGTTGGGTAGAAGGGCTTAAATCAGTCCTTTGCAAAGACTTCTCCAATTCTGTAACAAGTTAAACCCCCTTTTCCTGGAAAATGCTGATTAGTTCATAAGGTAGTGATCAATAACCATGGCGATCCTCTAAAAAACACTTTAAGTCCACAGGTACTGCCAGCATCTGGAAAAGCTGTAAACAGACACAGCAACAGCCCTTCTTTTTGGTTTGTTGCCGGGTCTCCCAGGGCCACTTGATCCCCTTTGGAAAGAACCTATCGTTTTCAGAAGCTCAGCAAGATGTGTGAATTCAGTGGGTACATGTTAGAGATTATTTGGCAATGGGATTAACACAGCACGGTGGTAAATTTGAAACAGTCCCAATAATGCTCCTCTTGAATAGCAAAATAACTTAAAATATTTTATCCTCTAAATGAGGCGTCATCTTCTGAAAAAATATTAGTGATCCTTTATAAAAGTCCCATATCTGATAAGGCTTATCCAGAGACACACCTGAAAGAAAAGGCTTTTTACAAAATATTAGCAATTTTTGCAAATAAAGACTTCCTCCTCTTCCTCCTTTCTATCCTGTTCTTAGCAACAAATGCCTACCTCATTTCAATTGTATACATTGCATTACTAGAATATTATCTAATCTAAAGTGGTTATGGCTCTTTAGCAAATACTTTTTTTTCTGCATAAGGAAAGATCCCCATTTTCCTCTTGAAAAATGACTGAGACCAAGGTGACCATGTGAAATCCTCAATGAAGCCACAAACTAGTCCATGCAGCTTGATTTGAGGATTTTCTCTTTCTTCTTTACCGCAGGACAAACTTTTGACGAATCACATTCCTCCATCATGTTATTCTGACACATGTGCCTATTATCAGTCCAAAGAACGTTTCTAACCTTCCCACATCCCGGACTGGTTCTCGACGGGATGGACGTCCTCTTGATCGGGGCTGAGAATGCATTCTTCTCTTGTGACGCATTTTATGAATGACCTGATACAAGTCAATACTTTCATCAGGGGGAAATAGAAGACAAAGCTGGGTTCCACATTCAAGTTCAATTTCCTGGAATATGAAAGTAGCAATTTACAAGATGTAAACAGGAGAAACGTTTCAATAGACCTATATTTTCCTGGTGTTACAAAAACAAAAGCAGACTGACTTGGAGGCTTCCTTCCCAAGGCTGATGATCAAATGGTTTTCCAAAAAACTTCCAGATATATAAAATCCTTCAAAAATGTTTCATGTATTTATATAAATGGTAAAAACTAAGAGTGTAGAATCTCCAAAGTTAGAGAAACAGTTGCTTAATACTCTGTGGCAATCGTCCTCTGCAAACAAAGGGGTATTTCTTTGTGCAAGATACAAAAATACCAGGACAAAGCCATCCATCTTAAAATAGAAAAAAAATACATATATTAATTTCCATAAAAATACTTTTATGTGGCATCTAATATGTAAAAATCAGTATCTTAACTCATGAAGAACAGAAATTTAAGTTTTTTTAACTCTAACTTAAGTTTATTTACTAATCACTATGTGTTTACCAACAACTTTGATAACTATGAACTGCTATATTCACTGAAATAGAGGCAGACTGATCTATGAAGAACTTTTTATAATTAGGTTTTATTTGCAATCAGCAGCACTTTCACTTAGGAGTAATAAAACAGAATGATGTTACTTCTGGCTCAGAATTATGCATGGAAACACCATAGAGGGTATCAAGGGTTTGGGTTTATTTTTTAAATTACTGTGCACTTGCAATTTCATTTTGCAGACTTGAAAACTTGAGTGTAGTTAAAATCTTTTTTATAAAGTTTCCTTCTATTCAGAAAACTTCGAAGTAGTTAAATAATATTTCTAAAATGTATCACAGGTGGTGCAGAACATGTTAATCAGTGATAATATAATGAAAGAACATTTAAATTCAGGCCAATTACCTTTAAAATTTTTCACTTCAATAATATTAATAAAACAATTATATAAAGCTTACTGCTATTTTAACATCAACAGAGGTCTCAAAAATCAGTTATCACAAGTAAACATGCATTCCAAGAAAGAATCTTTCACAGAAATTCTTTCCAAAATGGTGTATATATACATACATACATACATATATATATATATATATATATATATATATATATATAAAAGGATCAATTAAATTTATGTTTTAAAACATCAATTAAAATGACAACAAACCTGTCCATCACGCCCAATCTTTACTGGCTTATGTTCATTCCAAGGATTGGTGAGATGAGCCGACTTAGTGAAGGGTAATTCACGCCTAAATACAAGGTAATATCATTACAATCTTTTGCTGAATACTTGAAGGACTTTATACTACTTAAATAGCAAATTCCTATGTTAATTGTGGTTTAAATGCAACTAAAATTTAAAGAATCACTTAAACTGGGAGAGCTTAATCTCCAGAGGGAGTCCCTTTCAGAAGAGCTCTTATTCTCAAAAAAAAAAAAAGCTATGTAATATAGTACTTAAGAGTATGAGTTTTGGAACCAAGACAGTTCTGGCTTTACATCCCAACTCCTGATTTCTCTGAGGCAGAGTTCCTTCATCCTTTAAACTATATGACTATCTATACCTCACCATTGTTTTAAGTAGATTTCAAGTGGGATGACGTACGTAAAATGTATAGCATTGTGCCTGCTTCTGTATAGTCAAAAAAACTTGGCCATTATTAAGTGATCAACAAATTGAACCATAATTTGGCTGTTAACACCAAATGAAAATATAAGGGCCCACTAGTTTTGGTTCAAGGCTGCTTTCTCAGAGTCAAGTGTCCTCCCACATTCAATAAAGTAATAACATATTCCCCATCAGCCATGAGAAGGCTCGAGTTGCACAATACAAATGTTTAATTATAAATTCATATATTTGTGTGTATTAATTATGTCTTCATCTTACTTGACTTTTTATCCTGGCTCTAACCTCTCTAAGACAGTTTCATCAATAAAAACAACAGTAATGGGACAAAATGGTCTCACCCAACTTAAAAGATATTCTGTATTTTTATAGTTCTGTATCAATCTAGCACCACGCTGAACTCAAAGATTTGTGATAAATAGCATTCGATAAGATTTTTATCTATTTGTGCATGAAACAATAACAAATTAAATAAATTCTTTAAGTATTTATTGTCTTTACTATAACAAATGCAACCCCTGAGCCCAGGCACATACAAAGATGAGTAAGATTAATAGCAGCTTTCATGCCCAACCTTTCTTCCACAGCCATCATCAGCCAAAGAAAAATAAGCACAATTATTTTGTAAGAGAACATATACCATGAACAGAATATAGAAGTGTTTTTTTTTTGTTTTTTTTTTTGAATGAGGGGGAGGGGGACCATATCTATTTTGGGGCAGAGAGAAGTAATCAGAAAATGCTTCCTAGAGTAAGACTGTAAGAAAATGACATGGGTAAAAACACATGTTGAGAGGTAAGGCAAGGTTATTTAAGTATGTCTACAGAGGCAAATTAACAAATTGGCATGCTTTGTGGTGGTGGTGGTGGTGATGTGTGTGATACTGGGAAGGGGTGAGTCAAAGAAATGCCCATTAGTATTACTAAAATGCTTGGGTTCTAGGTCTAACACATATCTCACGTCACATCAAAAGTGGTTCAATAGTACAGTACATAATTTTTCCTTTACACTTCAAACAAGGAATCAAAAGGCCAAAAGCAAATGAAGAGGAATATAAAGACTAATCTATGAATAAAAGTCCATCACCTAAAATTAAGAAAAAAGTAAACTGAAGAGTAACAAAACAAGTAACAAATGAAGATTAACACAACAAGTAACATTCAAAATAGCATCTGCAGCGACCAAGCTAAAAATGGATAATTATTTTCTCTCCTTTTCGCAAGGAAGCATCATCTCTAAATATTTTCCAGTGATGCCACTAAAGTTTGTAGCAATAAAACCTTAGACTAACAAACCTCTCCTTTGGCCTTTACAATCAGCCATCAATAAAAATAAAAAATAAACAAATGAATAAATGTCTCTTTGCTAAAAAATAATCTACATCGTGTTTTCCCATAAACTGCCATTAGATTTGTAAAGTTTATAATTTTAATTTCTAAAAAAAAAACTATGAACTTCAAAAAAAAAAACACCAAAAACTTAGGGACAATATAAATAGGGAAATATTACCTATAATCTTACCACCCTCACATAGTATTCCAATATTATGGTCAAGTTCTGTGATTTTTTTCATTTGTATGGAACATCTTTCCATGTCATTACGTGGTTAACGAAGCATACTACTGTGTGTGTTCAAGAGACAAACTATATTTTACCAATTTCCTATTTGAGAGTATTGAGATGGCGTCTAAATTTCCCTGAAAAAGGAATGATGAGTACTCATTTCTAGGCACAGAGCTTTCTGCTACTTTGCTAAAAATCAGCCTAATTCACTAGTTCCACTAGTACCATTGCCCACATATCTTCTTAGCTCCTCACTGTCCTAGGTAAGTTTAACTTCACAGGCTGGCCCACATTACCATTCATCTTTGCCTTATGTTCTTCTCTTTTTTTTTTTTAAAGATTTATTTATTTTATTTATTTATCCCCCCCCTTGCTGCTTGTGCTGCTGTGTCCATTCGCTGCGTGTCTTCTCTGTGTCTGCTTATCTCCCCCTTGCTGTGAGGTCTTGCCGCATCAGCCCACCGCACCGCTCAGGCCGGCGTGCCCTCACAAGTTGGCCTCGGGACGCGAACCCGGGCCTCCCATATGGTAAACGGGGGCTCTATCCACTGAGCCACACCCGCTTCCCTGTTCTTCTCTTTTTACTAACCATCTGCTTCATTTAAAAAGGTGGTTCCCATACACATCCATATACCACCATATCAGCAGTCTGTTTCTGTACTCTTTCTTGTGGTATTCTGACTTCCTGAATATAATCAGCTTTTTTCTTCCTTTATTCTTATTTTAACTCCTTCATGCCCAAGAAAATGTAACACCCTAAGTCAACTTATAACTCACAAAGAATTCACGTGGTCCACCGTTTTCAGATAATTTTTATATAACTAAAAGGAATTTTATAGGTAATAGATTTGGGCATCGTTGGCTTACAACATTGGAGTGCTGATGCCAAAGATCTGAGTGAGCTTTTTGTGAACAAAGATTCAGTAAAAACATGAAAATAGTGGTGATAGCTCAGTGTTCAAAATAAGATGAATTACCTTTCTAATAAACATATTTAAATCTTGATTAATCCAGTTTCAAAAGATCACAATACCAATTAAATATAATTTGCTAATTTCCTTAAAAACTATTTTATAACTAAATTAGTAACTTCTAAAACTGTTAGCAAAGTCAAAGAATAACTTTGCCGATACACAGGAACTAAATAAGTGATGTGATAAATCACTAAAATCAGATGTGCCAACTAACATTTCAAGCAACTGTCCAAATCACAGCAAATATGCTGCTATACAAATGAAACACATAAAACTCTAAAATAAACCTGTCCTTTGCATAGTATAATAGATTACAAATGCAGTGAATAAGACATGTTAAGTATATGACCTTATTTTCACTTTAACACTTGAGTTTTATGGATCCAAATTGGCCTAAGAATGAGATTTAAAAATTTCAATTTTAATCAGAGACAGAAATAAATTAAAATTAAACAACTAGCATTTTAACATTATTCCCAACTGGTAGCTCATTAAAAACAAAGACAACTTTAATCTATATTAAAGTGTATCCTTTACCTGCAAATCCAGTCAATTTTAAAGACACCTCCAAGCATTTTAGCATTCATTCCTGCTGGAAGCACCCAGTGTATAGGAGATCCTCCATGATGTGATTCTGAAGAAAGCCTTGCAAACCCTAAGGGAATCAAATCATAACATAATATATAGATGCTAACATAGCTAGGCTTTTTTTTTTTTCATGTTCAAATCATTTTTATTCTTACCTTGAAATTTTCCACTCTCTCTGACAGAAAATATTAAAATAACACTTCTTGCAGATCTGAATGCAGCATTTAATTTCTTCTCATTGACAGGCAACGTGGACCACACTCCCTAAGCAAATAACATGCATATCACAAATTGAAATCAACCGCAAATCTTCCATATTTCCAAAAGAACAGAGTACTGGTTTTGGTGTTTTTTAAATTCAAGTACGCTATAATGAAGAAAGGTCTTTATTAACTGTCAAAATAATATCATAATAATTTATTAAAAGTCCAGGAAAACTAAGGAGAAAATTAGCAACACTAACAAAATAATTAAAACAACTAGTAAAGACATTTTGAGGGTCAAATCTTATGAGCTAGCAGTCTATCATAAAACTAATCACCTATAAGCATTTTTTTTTTTTAATTTATTTATTTATTTATTCCCCCCCTTGCTGCTTGTGTTTGTTGTGTCCATTTGCTGTGTGTTTTTTCTGTGTCTGCTTATCTCCCCCTTGCTGCGAGGTCTTGCTGCATCAGCCCACCATGCCGCGCGGGCCGGCCAGCCCTCACAAGGAGGCCGCGGGAAGCGAACCCAGGGCCTCCCATATGGTAAACGGGAGCTCTATTGATTGAGCCACACCCACTTCCCGACCTATAATCATTTTAAAAACACAACCATTTACTGTGGTAAAAATATGCTACCTGAAGGTGAATCACAACTTGTATAACATTTGTCTTCGAAAGAAACTATGCCTAATTAAGAACTTAAAAATCATTTTATTAGTAAACCCATAAACTGAAGATTTCTCTGTCAGGATTCAAGCATTTCTCAGTTTTCCTATTTAAGTTCAAATTATTATGTATCAATATTTGACTAAAGTGGCTTGTGTTTTACCTAGAGCAAGAACAGTTTGGAGGCATTTTAATCAATTCAATCACATTCATTATTTTAAAATAAAAATAGATGGAATAAGAAGGTAAGACAGAAGCTCTAATTCAGTTCAAACCAATGTGCTCATACAAATTAGGATCTTTCATTCATACTAAGTGCTTAATTAATACTGCCTAAATCCACTCCAGCTGAAGAACAGAATATCAGGCTATGCGTAGGTAATTCTTGATCTTTGTTAGAAATATAGTAAAGTAATACTGACAGAAAACTGTTTAGTTTTAACTTTCTAAAGTCAGTAGAAACTGTACAGTTACTCATTTTAAACCAAGACTAGAAGGACATGTAGTAATAGTTGGTGTAGGACACAGATGTATTTTTGTTTTTTTAAAAAAAAAAAAGAAAAGAAATTAGTATCCTACAACACCCTACAGCAACTGGGCATATCCTTTATGTAAAAAGTCTAGGGTGGGCCTTTAAAGCGCTTTTCTTCATCCAAGTGATCTTACTTCTAAAAATAATAAAAAAGCTCTCCATAAAGGAATGATTTCTTTCCAAAAGGATCTCAAAAGGTAAAACAAGCACCAATATGAAACGAAAATCAGTTATAGAAGCGTTTAAAAAAGTGTTAACATAATAAACTAGCAAATGAATAAATATAGAAACACCAAAATCTAAAGAAACAAATCCCTTATATAGTTATAAAATTAAATTATATAGTCTTCAATATTGGATATTCTGACTCCTAAAATCATCTTTAAAAGATTTAAAAGAAAATGCTCATAAATTACCATTAGGTTGCCTACCAACCACAAACCAGGTCTTATGTGGCAACTTGGCTGTTTATCTTTACAGATTTAATGAAAATCTGTAAGTATCAGATTGCTAACCAAGATACCAAAGTCTACCTTCTAATTTAAAAATTCCAAGATGAGGATAACTTCAACAGATCTGATACTAGTACCTTAGCTTTGGCAAGAGACACATTCTCATGGTTGTTACTCTTTATGAGGAAAAATCTTGCATCCTGAAGGACATATTTAAGTTTACTGGTTTGATCTGGGGGGGGAAAAAAAAAAATCCAAACTGATGAACCACAGGCCATTATCACAGAAAGAGGCAAAAACTATACCGAAATTAGCCCTTCAAACCCAGCAAAATTTTTAAAACTCACAATTTCCCACTCAACCTGGAAAGCTAAGCCACAGCACATAAAAATGCAAAGCTAAAAACACTAGCATTTTGCAAGACGGCA
>JAQZBX010016842.1:12229-36205 GCA_029593785.1 Cabassous unicinctus
TTTTTTTTTTTTTTTTTTTAAGATTTATTTATTTATTTATTTATCCCCCCCTTGCTGCTTGTGCTCGCTGTGTCCATTTGCTTTGTGTCTGCTTGTCTCCTTCTGTTGCGTCATCTTGCCGCGCCAGCTCACTGCACCGTGCAGGCCAGCTTGCCTCTACCAGGAGGCCCCAGGAATCAAACCCAGGGCCTCCCACATGGTAAACGGTCGCCTATCCAATTGAGCCACAGCCGCTTCCCCTTTGTGCTGTTCTAAAAGCAAAGCCATAAGAGGAGGATATAGAACTCAGTAGTTACGACTACATTGTTACTGTGTCCCTTAATGTAATATATCGGAACATTACTACATTAAAATAAACTATTAATGAACCAATAAGGCAAAATAATGACTTTTTTGCAACATGCAATGAAAACAATTTCAAATTTAAATGATACCTTTTCGGACAGCACGAACGGAAGATGATAATTTCTCATGCTTCTTTTCTGAACCTGTATTTAGCCAAAGTACATTTGTTCAGATTGAGCTTTAATAGAGATAAGAAAAAATTTCTACAGTCTTGTCACATATAATTCTCATTCAAGACAAATTATTCTTCCTGGCGCACCCACACACACAAAATACTTCTCAATGTGCACGAGTGTTTTGCTTTTTGGATTGTTTGGATTTAAAAATATATATATATATATATACTTTGAACAGTTTCCCACTCAGAAAACTAGTCACTGAATCATCATCTTCCAAGGAAAAAAAAAGTGAAAATTCCACTTAAGCAATAACAGAACAGGATAAAAATAATAAGAAAAAGCTTAGTTTCCTCTAGTATTACACTGAACATGCCAAAAGTTAATACTAATGGACTTTAATAAGTTCACACTTAACTACAGTCTCCAAAGATTTTTTGCAGCAGATTACACTTGACTCAATTAGATATCATAAAAATAAAAGTAAAGTGAGAATACCTGCATATGACTCTGATGCAGAACTTCCACTTCTATCAAAAACAATTGGAGATATGCCTCTAGCTCTTTTCCTTTCCTTCTTTTTCTCATCTAAGAAGAATCCAAACAAGATTTTACTTAAAAAATTTACAATATAGAAACTAACACAGGTACTTAAACAATATATCATTGTGTGCCTGGTTTTTGCATAGTCCTTCAGTATTAGTCATTGCTTATTTCTCCTGATTCCTCAATTTCCTCAGAAATTTCAAAGACACTGTTTAATAACTAAGGGCATTTTGTTATTTTTCCCACCAATTTCAATCAAATTAAAATACAGGCCTTTAGCTGCAAAATCAGATAACTTAATTGTTCTATACATAAAGGTGGCTTTGAATAAAGAGGAAAAATAATCTGCAAAGCAATATAATTATTCTTTTAATAAAAATTTACTGCATACCTTCTTTGTATCAGGCACCACTATTAAGTTATAAGCTAAAAATCTATTTACTATTCCTCTTTTCCAACTTTCATTCTATCTTAACTTCTGTAGATGTTTGATGACCCCCAGAACCCAAAGCTTTCCTGTTATATACACTATAATAAATTAGCAATTCCCTTCTAACTGCCACTGCTTTCCTTTTTCTCTTCAATTCCATTCTTCTTGGCCATTTCCTCCGATTTAACTACCTTTATTTTCAAACTCAACTTAAAATTTACTCCCCTAAAATCTTAATGACAGTATATGTATTTCTGTAAGAAAACTAGGAATCTTCAGTAGACAAAAGATGTGGCTTGCCTTTCGTATAATGACCATTTCATGCTTAACTTGATACTTTATAAAGCTAAGGACTTAAAGTGAAATTGGTCTCTTTCATCTCTGTCCATTGCTATACCCTGATATGCCCCTTCACTCCCCAATGGGAAATAAGAAAGAATATGAAGGGAGAAAATTCATACACTTATTATATAAAATAACACTCAATAATCATGTATATAATATCCTACGACAGCTAACTCTTTAAAAAGCTTTTAACAAATTATCTCCTTTAAACCTCACAACAAACACATAATAGGTTCTGCCACTATCCTCAGTCACAGAAAATACCACTATAGCTAAGAAGAGTGGCTAGGCAACTTAGCCAGATGACAAAATTCTCAAGTGGCAAAACCTAGATTAAAATGCAGGTCCTCAGGCTTGAGAGTAATAGTGGGAAATAACCTTAAGAGCAGGGGGAGTTATTTATACGAAGAAAAAAAAAAAAAAGAAGAGTGTAATTCTTCGGTAATTTCTCATGCATGTTAGGTTTAACAAATATTTGGGCAGGATCTTACTTCTGCTCCTAATATTTTTCTGCATCACCTAAGTGAGAGGTCCTTTGAAACATGAAGTATTCTTTTAAAACAACAGTAAGTGATTTATTATCAAGCTGACCAACTCATAATGCTTCAAATAAATACTTCAAAATATTTTTCTGAGGTACTGGGGGCCAGGGGATTGAACCTGGGACCTAGTATTTGGGAAGCCGGCACTCAACCACTGAGATACATCGGCTTCCCTTAGTTTTTTTTTTTTTCCATTTGTTTTTGTTTGTTGTTTGTTCTCATTTCTTCAGTAGGAACCAATCAAGGGACCTCTCATGTGGGAGGTGGGCGCGCAACTGCTTGAGCCACATCCACTCCCCCATACACTCCCCCTCCCAATACACTTTTAAATAAGGAAAAAAAGGGTTCCAGGGATCTCTCCTAAAACAATAAACCTGGTTCTATTAACACAGCAGGCTAGTTATCAACTTGAAATGTCTTCTCCACAAAAATAAAGTATCATTTTCAAGTGCCTTGCTTCAGGTATAGGCATCATTTGAGAACTTGTTGAAAATAAAAATATCTCAAGTCCTACCATTTAACTTTGACTTAAGCCAAACATTCAAGTCTGAGAAACACTGGTCCTTAAAAAACCGAATTTCCCTCCAAGAGAGGGATCCCTCAGCCTAGTGATTACAACTACCTACTATACCTAACTTTTCATCTCATGGATTAGAGATAAAGCAGTAGGACATACAGTATTCAGGCAATAACCTAAAGATAACTCTTACCCAAAACCTCTCCAGAAGAATTTTAAGCTCTTCCATCCTGTGCCTTTATACCCCAGCCCTCTATTGACCCTCCCCTCAAGTCAACCTACAGGCATATAAGTTTAAGAAAAAGTCTGTGCTCCCAAAAGAAAAAGGAAAAGTTATTTTTCCTATATGAAGGAAATACTGTAATATATAGTGTACAGGTTCCAAATGACTACACTTCAAGTATATCAGTAATTAAATAAGCCTTTGTCAAATGATATAAAAATCTAACAGCTTACAACATTGAAACCTGAAATACATTTCCTTATAGAGAAACAAACAATAGGACTTGTGTTTATTTATAACACAATTTATAGTTGGGTAATGACTTTACTAAGATAAGTAAATCTTATTCAAATGTATTAGTAACATTCAACAGCTTAAAATTAAAGATCACAAGACAGTCAATCACATTAATATCCTTACATCTCAAAAGTTTTAGAATTCAATTTAAACATGTTCAAGAATTAAACCAATCAAATCAACCTCCAGCCTCAGAAAAAAAAAAAAAAAAGATTTAAGCAATACCTGATCCATCTGTGCCTGAACCAGATCTGACAGACCCATCTGTGAAGGAAACAGATTCAGAATCTGAGTCGCTGGCCTCACTTCGAGTGTCATAATCATTTCCCTCCTCCTTCTGGTCTCTCTCATCCTGTTCGTACTCTTCTTCTTCCTCCTCCTCCTCCTCCTCCTCTTCCTCCTCCTCCTCCTCCTCTCCATCTTCATCCACCTCTTCATCTTCTTCGGCATCTTCTTCTACCTCTTCATCTTCCTCCACATCTTCTTCCACTCCTTCCTCCTCATTATCAGTGTTATTGCCTTGCTCATCAGAAGAACCACTGCTGCCAGTCTCATGGTCGGAGCCATATTCTTCAGAGTTCACTTCTTCCTTAGAAGACTGGCTGGATCTGCTTGCACGTCTATCCACATCAAGCCCAATTCTCTGATGTTTAAAGAAAAAGGGAATCAGCAGTCATATAACAGACAAGGTCAGGGTGTATAAATAGTTCTAAAAACCTCAAAAAGAACTGATTTTTTTTTTATATCTGCAATAACATTTACTACCTCAGAACCATCTGGTGTAGGGGATTTCGCCCTCCGTTCGGGATCCCTTTTCCGGAGGCAAGTCTTTTCAGGTTGACTCTTGTAAGGTTCTCTAGAGGCACTGCTTGACAAACGAATCTTCCGATCAGCATCCAGGCGTTTGTTTCGTTCAGATCTTTGATATTCCTCATTTTTATACTCTGTGACTGACTTTCCTTTTGTACTAACTATTCTTTTGTTATTGCTAACAGATGAGCTCAGTGGCTTTGAAATCAACTGTCTTGAGTGAACAGAAGCCTTTTGTCGCTTGCTGTCAGTAGATTCCATTCGGTCACTTTTTCTTTTTGATCCTTAAAAAAATACAATTAAAAAAAAAACATAAAACTGTTTGCGGTATTCCATGTGTTTCACAAATAACAGATGATAATACACTAGGGAGAAAAAAGTCTCATTTCTTTAAAAATGTCTTCTTAAATATTTTTATTCCAAAGTTTACAAGAAAATATAGCTTTAAAATAATGGAATGAATCTATGTATTTGAGAAGTTTCACACATTTAAAAAAGAAAAAGGAATACTCTTATTCATATAGAATAGGACACCACAGTGTGTTATGGTTGTGCTTTTGTTGTTAAGTGCTTCAAGGAACAAGTACCAAAGGTACAAATCATTTTCTTCAGAAATTACACTTCTTCTATTTATACTGCTGTTATTTTAATAAAAATTAGAAACCTTACATACCCTTTTTCTCATTTTTATCTTGTTCACTCTCTGGGTTATAGAGTTCATCATCCTGTTCTGGTACTTCAGTCAAAATATCATCTAGAACATTAAGTTCTCCATCTGAAAACAAGCAAATTAACGAGGATAAATCGTTAATATTAAGCATTTATTTTTTAATACTTAGTATATTGAGGCTATGGAAGTATGAGAGTATAACCCCCAAGAAGCTTATATTTCAGAATTAAGACATAAAATTAATTCACATAAGAAGTATCTGGGGGAAGCAGATGTGGTTCAAGCAGTTAGTCTGGTGCCCGTCTACCATTTGGGAGGTCCTGGGTTCAGTTCCCGGTGCCTCCTAAAGATGGGCAAGACAGCAAGCTGATGCGGCGAGATGATGCAACGAGTGGACACAAGGAGAAAACACAATGAGAGGCACAACAAGCAGGAAACAAAGGGGGCTCAAGCGATTGGGCACCACCCTTCCACATGGGAGGTCCCAGGTTCAGTTTCCCCGTGTCTCTTTCAAAAAAAAAAAAAGAAGACAAACACAACAAACAGACACAGAGAACAGACAGCGAGTGCAAGCAACAAAAGGGGGTACAAATAAATAAAAATAAATCTTAAAAACAAAAAAAAAAAGGATCTGGTACAGAACTCTGTCTATAAAGCCAGGAGTACCTAAAGGGTAAGAAAGGATGTATCAGGACACAACAAAGGATATACTAGGGTACGAGAAGAAAATGTTAGAACACTTATATTTTTATTTTAGCTATCAATTTCTCATTTTTGTATTTAATAGACGTACACATGTATAATCTATAAATAGGTACATATTCATCAAGTATGTGCACTTGCCACAAGATTATTTATAAATTACAAAGGGAGAAAAAATTAACTTTGCAATGGAGAGACCTTACCAGCTTAACCAAGAAATCAAAGTTAATATCACCAGTAATCGGACAAATCAACATCATGAGCATCCTGGAATAATGCACTAAGACTAAAGCAATGCTTCTGTGACATTCCTATGGAAAATGCAAAAGCTTAACCTACTCATCAGGGAACATCAGACAAACCAAATTATATCAAATATAACTGACCTGTATTCTCCAAAAATGTCAGTGTCATGAAATGTAACGACTAAGAAAATATTCCAGATTAAAGGAGATTATATATAGACTTGACAACTGAATACAGCACATGATTTGGGATATAACTGAGAAAACTGGTGAAATCTCAACAGGGTCTATAGACCATAGCATGTATCAATGTTAATTTCCTGATTTTGATAATACTATGGTTGATTTTTTTTTAAAGTCCTAATTTTTAGGAGCTATTGAAGTGTTTAGGGATAAAGAGGTATCTGCAACTGACTATAGCAGTTCAGGGGGAAAAAAGTGTGCATGCAGCAAAAGTAAAAAACAAGAGATCTCCCTGATTTAACAAACAGAACATTTAAGACAATGTTTTCAATAGTAAAGAGGAGAGAAACATAAATGCAGAAATCTAAGGAGGAAACTGAGAGGAGGAAATAAAAGTACTAGAGAAATATTAGAGGTCTCTCTGAAAGAAAAGCAAGAAACAGAAAGATAACTGAAGAGTGGAATTTTTATTCTCTGAAATATGGAAGATGTGCAAGTCCAAAAGGAAAAAGAAATCAGTGATTAAGGAGACAGTCAATAAAGGAGATAACAATGGAAGCAAAGTTACATAGAAAATGTTAAAGGTAACATCCTCCTCTAGATTTGGAGACATACACAGATGTTATTTAAAAATGCTATTGGGGGGAAGCGGATGTGGCTCAAGTGACTGGACTCCCGCCTACCACATGAGAGGTCCGTGGTTCGGTTCCCTGTGCCTTCTAAAGACAATAGGCTGGCGCGACGGGCAGGTGTGGCAAGCTGACACAAAAGATGACTCAACAAGAGACACAAGAAGAGAAAACATAATGAGAGACACAACAAAACAGGGAGCAGAGGTCCCCCCCTGAAGAGTACAAGCAGGACGGCGACTGGTGCGACGGGCAGGCACGGTGAGCTGACGTGACAAGATGACACAAGACACAAGAGGAAAAACATAACGACAGACACAACATAGCAGGGAATGGAGGTGGCTTAAGCAATTAGGTGCCTCCCTCCCACATTGGAGGTCACAGGTTCAGTTCCTGGTGCCTCCTTAAGAAACAAAGAAGACAAAAAGACACAGCAAGTGCAAACAAGGGAGTGGGGAGAGATAAATAAATCTTTGAAAAAAAAATCCTATTGGGGGAGCCGATGTAGCTCAGTGGTTGAGCACCTGCCTCCCTCTCACAAGGGCCCAGGTTCAATTCCCAGTACCTCCTGGGAGAAAGGCGGGGGAAAAAAGGAAAAAAACTATGGGAAAATGATATATGACTAGAATGGCATAGCAACTGATTTCTTTGTGTGGTAAGAATGCTTATCTGTACTTTACTGAGTTTTCCAAAAAGTAATTATATGAATTGCTTTTATTTCTGTTTACTCGTTTTTTTTAAAAACTATTTTAAAATCAACATATGCCAACCAATAAGGCTTCTCTCATCCTCTGAATTCATGTTTTCACCAAGGACAAAATTCCGTCAAGATCTTAAAAACACCATTTTTAAACTCTAAATTATAAAAAACAAAAACAAATAACTTGATAGAAAAAATCCAAGTTTTGCATATGTTTAATGATTCTTGGGTCAAAGCTCTCTAAGTTGGTCCAACAGATCTTACTGAATCAAATACATCTGTAGAAGACAAAAGGAAAAAAATTGAAACTATCACAACAAAATAAGACAATTAAGTAAACACAGTACTACATAAATCTTTTCATGAAATTATCAGAAATTTCTAATATATTTATTAGAAATTTCCCAAAAGCCTGAACATTAATATTAAATTATCACTTTATATGTGTTCAAACAGAATTAAAATTAGAATCGAGTAGATTAATTTAAATCAACTTGAATTAGAAAAATATGCCTAAATCATGGTTTCCCTATTTTAAAGGGGCATTCTTATTTGAAAAATCTTTAATAAATTATTATAGTAATTGAATTGACTGGGCTACAGTTTAGAAAGCATCTAAAGACTTTCTGAGTCACTGAATATTAACCAATTTTTTTTTTAAGGTACTAGGGCTGGGGACTGAACCTCCTATGTGGGAAGCCAGCGCTCAACCACTGAGCCACATCAGCTCTCCTGAGTTGGCTCTTTCATTTGTTTGCTTGCTGTTTTTTTGTTTTTAGAAGGTACTGGGAACTGAACCCAGAACCTTCCATGTGGGAGGCAGGAGCGCAACAGCTTGAACCATATCTGCTACCCAATATTAACCAATTCTTAAAATACCTTTGTCAGTTTAATATTTATTACCGTCACATATTTACATGTCATATTGAAACAAAGTATGGTTTGATCATCAATTACTTTGCAGATAAAGAAATAGAAACTCATAAGTTGAGTAAGGTGCTCAAAATTCACTTGGCTGGTAACAGTTCAAATTTTCTAAATGTTTGGTTAAATTATATGGCCAGCATTCAAAACACCTTTAAACAAAGTAGAAGGAACACAATATAAATGCAAAATATTATGAAAAGGTCATACACACTAGCAGATTAATTTCCAACTAGTGCACCAGAAGGCTCTGAGCCACCAACATCATTTTAAATTTACCCAAAATATCACCCATAACATCTTCATTTAATGGTCTGCACAATTTTATCCTTATTATAGTCCATGACATCAATAAGCTAACGTGTGGTTTTACTACAGTAACATAAATCAAGAGGTTGGCAAATCTGACCTGCTGCCTGTTTTTGTATGCCTACAAACTAAGGATGATTTTTACATTTTTAAGGGTTGTAATAAAAAAGTGAAGAATATAAAACAGAAACCTTATACTGCCCGCAAAGCCTAAAATAGTTACTATCTGGGTCTATACAAAAAAGTTTTTTAACTCCTCATATAAATTATTACATTTTAAGTTACTCTTCCACATCACTCAAACCACTTATATCTTTATTAAAATGTGATAATTCAGGGGGAAAGAGACAAATTGGGAGGTAAGAAAATCCAGGTCACCACCAAGTAGCTAGGTATCTCTGGGAAAGTCCCAGTCTCTCTGAGCTCCAGTTTCTTCAACTCTGCTAAGTTTTTGTTTTTTGTTTTTTTTAAGATTTATTTATTTACTTTTTTATCCATTTTTAACCCCCCCACACCCATTTTTGCTGTTTTATGTCCATTCACTGGGCAATTCTGTGTCTGTTTCCTGCCCTCTCTTCTCATCCTTCTCCTGTCTTCACCGGGATTCAATCCTGGGAACCTCCAATGTGGTAGAGAAAGGTGTTCTGCCACCTGCACCACCTCAGTTCCTGTTTTTTTGGTGCATCTCATCTTGGATCTCCCATGTGTCACTCTCCTGTTACGTCGTCATCTTGCTGCATAGCTCGGCAGGGCCTAGCGGCCCCCAAGCCTTCTATATTTTTCTTTATTTTATCAAGAGGTCCCGGGTATCAAACCCAGGTCCCTCCATATGGGAGACAGATGCCCAACTATTTGAGCCACATCTGCCCCCTCTGGTAAGTATTTATAATAAAGATAAGTGTTAATTAAAGGAAAAGGAAGACAGTAATTTGAATCTTCTGATGAGTTTTTCTATCTATAAGCCATTCCCTACCACTATTTAATAAACTCTACCCCAACTCTTTTGTGAATGGCTAAGCTATATGATAGACAAACTAGTTCAGAAAACAAAATCCTCTGTCTTCAATAAAAATTACTGCTGCATAAATGTCACCCCAAAACTTAATGACTTAAAACAGTAACAATCATTTTTATTATCATTCATGGCTCTGAGGTTCAAATAGGCTCAACTAGGGTCTTTTCATGTGGTTGCCATCAGATGGTGAGTGGGACTGACAAGGTTAAATATACTACAAATTCTGTTTACCAAGCCAGGCCACCAAAGTACATGATACCATTTTAATTCACTCAGTAAAATTTAGTGAGTTTTGGCAATGGAGCAAAATATCCTGGAACCTCCCCCTCTATCTGGCAAAGTATGTTTTACTTTAGATCAGTCATCTCAGCTACATTTTTTTAATCATGCAAAACAGTCATCCCTGTTTTGAAACTTGAATTTCCCATCCTAACTAAACTTCCTGTCTTCCAAAAATCACACAGCTAAGGTCTGAATGCTAACTAAAGTGGACCAGGAAAATCAATTTTGTCCTAAGGATTACCACAGTGAGCATACATATATATACATAATATATATAATATATATATATACACATACATGCACATATTTACAAACACGTGGATATCTGTGTTAGTATATATATACATAAACTGAAAAACTCTTAGCTTTGAATATCATATAATATAGAAAACGTGACATAGTCAATTATTAATGAAGTCCAACCTTGTAAATAAATTACTTATTCAAGGCATTAAGACTGCTGTACACCAGAAACTTGGCAAACAACACATACGTACTTCTGGCCCTCATGGAGCTTCCAGACTGGTAGAAAATACGATACTTCTCAAACTCATTATACACATTTTAGATATATTAAACTTCTATAACTGTTCTCCAGAAAACTTTTTCAGAACTCTAAACTGTACACAAAGTGATCATTTATAGTAACAGAAAAGATGTTTATTTTCTCCTTACATAGAAAAACTGCCTTTAACATTAGTTACCACCACCAGTATTCTAATGTTTTTCAAATCCATTTTCTGGAAAACTAATTATAACCAGAATCAGAGGGAGTTGGCAATTTGCGCAATTTTACAGGCTTTAGGTTCTAGGCATAGATATTATGAAACATTATAAAAGTTACTATTTTTTTATTAACTAATGTGCAAACCTTAATAATTAAGGAATCTACAACCAGGAGTCTTTTAACTGCTTTGTAATTAAGACAATAGCAAATTTCTGCAACTTAAACTCATTTCCCTACCAAGATCTTACCAAGATTTACAGACTCAATGAAGAAGAAACCTAAGGTTTGTGACACATTTAAGATTCTAACAGGGTTTTTCTTTATAATTTCCTAATGTTCCATAACATTAGCAATGAAGTAACGTAACAGTGAAGCTCTCAGCTTCCCACTACTTGTGTGTGCCAACAGTAAAATAGTAAAAAGTAATTCTGGCCATGATTCCAGGTGTGTGCCAACGATCAAGTATGTGCAACTCTGTATGCCTCAGCTTTCTTATTTGTAAAGCGGATTATTTCAGAACTCTTTCCATTCCAAAATTAAATAAGCAATTCTAGTAGGTTTGTATCTGCTAGTTTTCCCTGTAGCCTAGAAGCCAATCTTTAAACTAAAGATAAGCACTTATATCAGAATTTTAAATATAGTTATGTAAATTATTTTTACAACTATACAAATTTTTAAAAAGTAAACAAATGTGAGACAAAGAATCCTTTCAAAAGTTGGACATTTTATCCTATTACTAATAAGTGAGATTATTACTTCCCAACAGTTACAAAGTTTGTGCTTTCAGACTACATTTTCATCACTAAATTCATTTCTAAAACAAAATTAAGACACCATGCACTTTTCTTCCTCAATTACTGCTATCTCCTTTATTATTAGCTTCTAAGTCTATCCATCTAAACAGACAATAAATCCTTGACATGTATCAAATTTTACACATTTTGTATTTGGTTCATCTCACCTTACCACAACCACCACCCATTCCCACCCACACAGCTCATAGATTATACTTCTGCACACTCAAATGTTGATTGAATTGATTCATAACTAATATGATCTACTTTAATAAATTACTACTATTTAAGCAGTTTCCTTTATTCACCTACATCATGAATCCTATTTTCACATTCTTTCCTGGCTTTTGGATTTCTCAAACAAAAGGGGGAGAGGGGTGAGTTTCCTAGGATTTAGCTTTAAAAAAGAAAATAAACTGACATAACCTAACCAATAAATTGCTTTAGGATAGGGACAGTATCTTAATCATATTGCCACCTACTCCACTCCCCAAGTACCCAGCAATCATTCAATGCACAGGAGTTGAATGAATGAGCTTAGCACACAGCATTGCAAAAGACAGTTTCCCTGAATTACTTTTGGATTTCATGGAAGAGAATAAAGCAAAATAAAATAATTAAGAAACTAGATAAACTGGAGACATACTCAGTCCCAGGGCTGTCAACTTTAACTTTACCCAGCAAAGGTTGGAAAGAAACTAAATACAGTCTACAATATCCATAATTCATAGAAGGGCATTGACACTCCATTTTTAATGAGGATCAGATCTGATAAAAATACTTTCCTTTCTCTTTTGAATCGCCAATCTAAAATATTATATGAATTTATTATAAATTTACAATATGTTCATTATATATTATCTTCTAGTTTAAGTGTAGAGGAGAAAAGTAACACTGAAAAAATAGGACAGACAAGCATTCAAAAGCCTTTCACTGTAGAATCTGATGAGGGGAACAAGACAAAAAATAAATTAGTGTCTTGTAAAGATTACCCTGCAGCAATATACAAGACATATGTTAGGAGTGAAGGGAGTCAGGAAGCCCAGCAAAAACTTTTGTGGTAATCCAGGCATGTAATGACACACGACTGGAGGAAGGCAGCAAAACAGTAAAATACAGCAAAATAAGGTGGAGAACTATGATTTCATGAACGGTTATATGTGGGCAATGGCTCATTAACTCATTTAATCTCACAAATACCTGCCTTACTATCCCATTTTATAGGCAAAGAAATTGAGGTTCAGAAAAATTAGTCAATGTGCTCTAAATCCCAGCTAGATTTGAACCCAGATTCGTCTGGCTCCCACATCCCAATTATTTGGGTCATGAGTTATTTATATTTCTAAATAACTAAACTGACTCTTCAAAGAACATCTGCAAGAAAAGGAGGTCCTCACAGATTCTTAAGTGCAAACACGAAATAGTTAATGATTTAATGACCAGCAGAAAAACACACACACACACAAAATGTTACTACGCTTAACTGCAATGAGAAATTTGGAAAAATGATCTGAAATGGATTGGGGGTGGGACAGGGTAGGGGATTCGAAGGAATCCGTTTTCTTCTGGATATGTATCTGAAGGTAAATCTTACAGCTAAAAGCAAAAAAGACGACTCAAGGTACACAATTATTGCTGCAGAAGTAAATAAATGAGAGAAACAAAGATGGAATCCTGATAAATAAATGAACTATCTTAGACAATCAGAAAACAGAAGGTCAGAAGATTGCACTTTCAGGAACTATTTGCTGTTAAGGCGTATGATCACTGAAGCATGAACACTCTCCTGATGTAGGAACCAGAAAAATTAAGGAAACGATTACAGGCCTAATGCAACTGGATTCTAGGGCCCATTTAATAAACCCTCTCCCCAAATTAATTAACTACACAGAAAAGTAGAGCTGCGCGATACAAGGCAGCAGCTGTGCCACATTTTCATCAACTGTAACTTTTCCAAAACTAACACGGTAATCTTGGGGTAAATATAGATCTTAAGGCAACATCCAATCTAGCCACTTTCAACAGGTACTGAACCAGGATCCAGGATCTACATTAACACCTCTGGGGCCTGGGATTTCAGTATGTCAAAAGCATGGCATTCTATTCTGGGAGCATCACTTCTTCCTATATGTCACTTAAATTTTTTTCCTTCAACTCTCTGTTAACTTCCTCCCGTTTGTTCCTGGTTGTGCCCTCTCTGAGCTATGCAGTGTTTCTATCAAAACAGTGGCCAAAATATTTTGCGAGGCCTAAATAATGTTTTCTAAAATAGGTATTCGAGGAACAAAACAGGAGTAATTTTTGCCACTCTGCCTACATCACAGAAACAGCCAAAAATTACTCGTAGATATTCCTCGGAATTAATAATCCACCAGCTCGACTTCTGGAATATGCTCACTTACTAGACTAATTTTGCCTAACAAAAAAGGTAGCTCTGAATCTACGCATTATATTCGCATAATCCTACCAAGAAATAAATCTAAGGGTCGGCCAACTCAAAACAGACCGTCGACATTTCTCTCAGCCGCGCCCAGGACAGCTAAACGAAAAGTGAAGAGAGGAATCTGGATCGAAGATAACCCCTACTAGGCGAGATAGGCGTGTTAGGCCTACGGAGACCGAGGACGAAAGGACAGGCCTGGTCTTCTCTACGGAGTTGAAGACTCGACGAAAGGCGACCGGCTCCGCACGAGGCAGGCTAACATTCCCAACCCCCACTCCCGCCCCGCAACAACGACCACGACCTCATAACCTCACTCCCGAGCCCCGCCTCCGCCCGTCACCTTTCTCCGCACTAACCTTTCTCCTCCCGGCTGTCGGCCGCCATTGCTTCCCTTCTCCTTCCGCTGCTGCCGCCGCCGCTTCGACGCAACCCGCGCGGGCGCCGCAGCCGCGGCAGCAGTAGCACGGGCCCGTCCGTCAGTCCGTCCGCCGGGCTGCTCGCTTCGCACCTTGGTCTCTACCACGCACCCTTTTAACTCGCCCTTTTTCTCCCCGCTTCTTCCCTCTCTCTTTTCCTTTCCTCTCCTCTTACTCCAGGTTCTTGCGACCTATACTCAGCCTTTCTGTTGGGGCTTGGAGTCGGGAGGGAGTGCAGAGAAGGGAAACAGATGGCGACGGCGGGCGGCGCTAAAATGGAGCCTGCTTCCTGCGTGAAACAATCCCGCTCCCGAAATGCCTTGCGCTGTTTACGCTTCTCTCCTCTCTGGAAGCGTCACAGTGCGGAGAGGGGCGGGGCGGCGGGACGGAGACAGGGAACGTAGCGTGACGCCAGCACGTCGCCCCTCCCTCGCAGCCCCGACGTCCCCGGAAAGAGTCTTTTTTGCAGTGATTAGGTAGGTGGTCCAAGTTGTGGACCTTCTGCTAGGACTTTGTAGAATCGGGTGGGTGGCAGTTTTTCACGTAAAACGACTGATAAGAGGCTTTGGCACTGCCAAATGTGGATCTTCTCGCCCGAAGGCAAAGGTGCTTCCTGTCGTTCCGCAGGATTCCTGTCAGTTCTGGAAATCGAAGTCTTAGTTAGGACTCGTCTGGGTCGGCCGCTTTGCAGCCACCGCGTAGTACTCTGTACCAGACATTCTCTCTTATGTTGGAGGCCTAGGCCTACCCAAAGCAGCACAGGATGCAACCAACTCTCTTGTCACAAAAGCTTCCTTGTTTTTGTTCTGTTTTCTTAAAATTTGGAGGAAGGAATTATTGTATTTTAATATAGTTTTGTAATTCACATAATAAATTTGATTTAAACAGTTATCGAGGCCCTGGAGTACAGTTGATTTAAACCGACCCTGAGAAATTGAAACTACAGAAGTGACCAAAAATGACATAACTAAGCAATATGGCAAATCTGTAAGAGAAACTTCTGTAACAAGTTCTTTGTCCAAAAGAGTGAAAATGCAATTTTGTTTTAATGCAGAGTAACTGATTTTAAAAGGGAAAGAAAATTCAAAGAAAAGGTACCATAATAAAGAAACTAGTGGCACGTTCAGAGAAAAGTAGTCCAGCTGTGTTGGTACTTGATGGCCAATGCAAAAAGTTAAGATCAACACCAAGGCAGTGGGAAGGTTTTAAGCAGTGGGAAAACAAGGACAGATCTTTGTTTTGGAGCCATCTGGAGCATGGCTTGCAGGGTAAAGAATGAGAAAAGGGAAAACTTCAATACATATGAAACATAGGGAGCTGGGGTAGCTCAGCGGTTGAGCACCCGCTTCTCACATATGAGGTCCCAGGTTCAATTCCTGACCCTGTACTGCTAAAAAAAAAATAAAAGAAAATTAAAGTATACCTATCAGTGAGAGGTAGGGAATCAAGAGTGAACAGTAACTCTGCCTTTAAGGAATTTTCTGTATAATGTGGGAAACAAGTTAAAAGGAACTTACTGAGTAATAGAAAAATTTGAGTTACTGTGGGCCAGATACTGTTCTGAGTACTTGGCTTATACTATCTTATTTCATCTTCCAAAAACACTATTAGATTATACTATTAATCCAATTATATATAATGAAAAGTAAAGTAATATGAAATTAAAGTGCCCAATGTCACAGGGCTAGTAGTAAGTAACAGTATGATTCAAATCTAAGCAATTTGACTCCAGACCCTGTTTTCTTGACTACTCGATTACAGTGCCTCCTCTAGAGTAAACTCAGGGTGTTATTGGAACCCAGAGGGTCATGTCACTCAGACTGGTGGGAGGTACAGAAGAGAGTCAAGGCAGGTGTTCTGATAAAGTGAAAATGAAGCCAAGATGAAACCTAAAGGACTATTATTTTCAACTAAGTGAAGGGGAGAAAGGATAAGGAGGTTGGGCAGATGGATGGTTTTCATGATAAAAGATATGTCAAATGTAAAGGTCCAGGGTAGTAAAACTGCCCATGGTACAATTCAGGTTGATATTGAATGCATAGATAAGAAGAGGTTGAATCAAGAGAGTTTTATATGACGTTCTACTTATTAATTCAGTCAACTTGTATTTATTAAATTCCTTTTAAGTTCCAAATATTGTTTTAGGCTCTAGGGTATCTGGCCTCCAGGAATATGAGTTTACATTCTAGGTAGGAAGACAAGGCACAAGTATACAAATTAATTAAAAATTTTAAAGAGTTCAATGAAAGAAACAAATAAGAGGCTATGTGGGTGGTGGAATAAGAGGAATGAGGTCCTTATATGTAGAAAGACTAGGAAAGGTCAGAGTCTTCTAGGCAGGAAACAGCCCATTCAAAGGTTTTGAGGGAGAAAGAAGCTTTGGTGTGGTCAAGATCTAAGAAGACCATGGACTGCAGACCAGATAATGAATGAGAGGCCAACGGGGCTGTGATAATGTTTGAGAACAGGCCACATCTTAGTAAGTGCCTAATCAGGACCTGGCTTAAAAGGAAAGATGAACAAGATCTACAGGAAGGCAAAATTTGGAGGTTGAACCTATGAAGTTAGAGGGGGCTGGAAAATACCTTAGGCTTTCCACAGATTCACACCTGAAAATGTAAAACAAAATCTATGCAAGTTCGAGGTGACCAGCACTCTTCAAAGAAGACAGCAGAATCTAATGTCTCTGAAACATATCCACAATATTTAGTATTAAGTCAGGCCATGGCCAGGTCATAGAGCATAGGTTGCAAACTGTTGCCTATTGACCTAAACCTTTCTTTGAGCCAGAACAGTATTTATTTCCTTTTTTGAAATTTAATGCCTTTAGTCATGGCATGCATTTCCGAATGAGGCTTGTCCTCCACTACCCCTCCCAATTGCCTTAGCCCTGGCCAGTATTATTGTATGAAACATACATCTTGGAGTTGAATGTCCATATGGAAATAATTGACCATGACCCCTAACTCACACCACACACAAAAATTAATTCCAAATGAATCATAGACTGTGACAGTTTGAAGTTTTTTGTGAATCCCAGGAAAGAACATGTTCTTAAACTCATGCTTTCCTGTGAGTGTGGAACCCTTTGATTGCATTAGATTCAGTCAAGGGATCTTTTGATTAGATCATTTAATTAGATCACTTTAGGGCCTTTGAACTACATCAGTAAGGCGTGACCCAAGCTATGTCTCCATCCTCTTGCTGGGGTCTTATATAAACTGAGAACTGAAAGCAGAAACACACAAAGTCAGCCACCATTTTTATCCTGCCATGTGAAAGAGGACTCCAGGATCAGCTACAACTGAGAGACAGGGTGAAAGAACTCCTGATAGGCTGAGAGAGAGGCTGGAGGCTAGGACCAGTGGAAGACAGAGGCATAGAAAAAGGTCCCTAAGAGGCTAGGCCCATGCAGCAGCTCATACTGAAGAGCCATGCCATGTGCTTGATTGCTCACAGCTGAGCTTGAGGAAAAAGTGGCCTGGGGAGAAGGCAGAGACCAAGAGAGAGAGCTGCCATTTTGCCTTGCCACATGACAGGACTCAAGGATCTACCAGCAGCCAACCTTTGGTGAAACAGCATCTCTGTTGATGCCTTGATTTGGATATTTTCACAGCCTCAGAACTAAGATTTTACCCTAATAACCCCCCTTTATAAAAGCCAACCCGTTTCTGATCATTTTTCATTGGCAGCCTTTGGCAAACTAAGACATAGACATAAATAAAAAAGGCAAACTTTAAACCTTCTAGAAGAAAATATGGGAGAAAATTTCCACCAACTTAGAATAGGCAAAAAATGTATACAGGATGTAAAACCACTAACCATAAAATGTTTAAAATTTGATAAAATTAGACTTCATTAAAATTAAAGCTTACTCTTTAAAAAGATACCATCAGATGGATGGATGGATAGATAGATAGATAACAGACAGACAGAGACAGATAGATAGATAGATAGATAGATAGATAAGAAATCAGATTTGTGATTTCTGGATGCAGTTGTGTCTGGGGCCACTGACTGCAAAGGGGCTTGAAGGCACTTTCTGTGAAGATGGAAATGCTCCATATCTTGATTGGAGTAGTAGTTACATGGGTATATACACTTAAAGTGTATACTGTACTCTTACAAGGTATTAATTTTATTGTATATATTATGCCTAAATAGTTGATTTTTTAAAAAAAACCAAGTGCCCAGCTAAATATCACACATCACGAAACGAACGAGCTCAGGTATTCAGTTTCATAAGCTGAAAACAGTCAAGGTTAACCTAAATTTGAGCATATTGATGATTACTATGTATAAATTGTTTTGCACAGTCAGCATTAATTATAGTCTGATGATAATCCTGTAGGCTGAGGTCATGTACTTGTATGATACGTTACTGTTACTAAGCTACAAAGAATTAAGTGAAAGCTTTGAAAAGGAAATTTACTTTGAGTCTTTTTTTCCCTTTGCACTCATTTCAGTCACAATGTATATCTCAGGCTTTTTTTTTTTTTAATGAGTCATGTAAAATAAATTCTGTAAATACATATTCAGGCTCAGTCACTTATCTCCCAAGTGGATGTATGACTTGGTCTTCAGAAAAACAGGATGAGTGCATGTTTGCATCCTTACTTAATCCTCAAGAAAAAGTAACAAATCATGTGGACCAGGGGTATTAGCATACAAAAATTATACTTTATAGTCAAGCAGTTTTATCAGGTATCCAGTACTAATTGATAAAGATTTGTTCACTTAGAGGTAAAAGTAACATTATTTTGGTCAGTTTCTGATTTACTGTGTCTATTATACTAAGTATATGTGTAGTAACCATTACACGTGGTAGCAAGAATCCAGTATCATTGTTCTGTAATGAATAAAATTGATGCCAAATTTTAATATTTGATTATACAATTTGGGAAGTGAAAACACAAGAATTCTTATATATTAGTTGTGGAAGTATAAATTGGTACATCAACTTTAGAGTGCATTTGGCATTACCTAGAAAAGTCAAAGATCCGTTCTCTCTCTTCGTCTACCATCATTGGTACGTGTGACTTCCAGCTTCGCCATCTTTTCTCATAAGCCTTTTAGAATCAAGCGATTCCTGGCCAAGAAACAAAAACAGAATCGCCCCATTCCTCAATGGATTCGAATGAAAACTGGCAATAAAATCAGGTACAACTCCAAGAGAAGACATTGGAGAAAAACCAAGCTGGGTCTGTAAGGAATTGCACATGTGATAATTCACATGTTTATGCTGTATCAAGTTCACTTATATTTTGTGATATGAAATTGAAAAAGACACCCTTTCTGAACAGTTGGACTTAGTTTTTTGAAGGAAAACACTGGTTTTTTTCTTTGTTTTTTATGCTTTGGCATAAATAAGTTGATTCAATAATAAATATGTGAGATCTTTTGTTTGGAAAAAAAATAGAAAAGTCAAAGATGAACATATCTCACAATTTAGCAGCTTCGCTTCTAAGGACACTACATCCTAGTAACATGTAAAGGAATGTATATAGTCATATAGTTGGCAATGGAGAAAAACTGCAGACAGCCCACATATCCACTAATAAAAGAATGTATATATTGTGATATATTTATGCCCAGACATGGAATTTACAGTACTGAGTTAGTTAAAAAATTGCGATATATGCATACAAAAGTGTGGAATAAGCATTAAAGAAAAACTAGACCTACATGTTTCAACATGGCTAGATCTAGAAAATATAATGTTAAGTGAAAAAGGAGCTTTTGGATTGCTACATATAGTATGATACCAATAGGAAGTAAGGAATGTAACTGAGGAGGGATACAAAGATGCCTCAACTTTCATCAGAAATGTTTCATTTATTTAAAGACAAAAAAAATCTTTAATGGCAAATAACATTGGTGGGCACATGGAAATTACATTACTGTCTTCAGTATCTTTGAACTACTTCATTTTTTAAATTGCACATAAAGATTTTAGTCTGCTTTCTAAATAGAACTCATTATTGCATCATGGAATTGTTTTAAAGCTGTTGGTCAAACCAGTAAAGAACTGACCCTCCTGTAGTCTTTGTCTCTTGGCCTTCTCCACAGGGGCTTTGTTAGAATTCATTCTAGAGATTTTTATGTAGATTTAAGAGAATTCTCTAACCAGGCATGTGTAGATGAAAGGAGAGCACAAGATACCACACTTTATCCTTTCTTGTGAAGCTTTTCTGAATTTCCGTGTGCAAAAGGCCAGATTTGCCTTCAGATCCCAGATTCCCTTCCATTGTCTGCCTGAATACCTCTGTAAGCTAATGTCCTAAGGACATGATTTGCTGTTCCTTACACTCAAAATGAAGGTGAGGTCTTTTTGTATAACACATCAAGAGATTTAGCATAATAAAAAAGAGAGAGAGAGATATCATAATAGAACACAATACTAGCAGGAGAGAGATTTGTTTGTACTATAGCTGCTCCATCCTGAAGAACATAGTCTCAAGGGCAAATTTGTTTCACTGGCTTGACCAGAGAATGAAAGGCCAAATGACTCCACACTGCTAGAAAAGAACAGAGGCAGAAAGGCCTTAGAGAAGGGAATTTCCTAACCCCCCTCAGAGCAGACTTATTGAAACTAAAAGGTAACTTGATGGGAAGTATAGCACAGGGGTTAAGAGTCCTGGCTCTAGAGTCAGAGATGAGGCTGGAATCCCAGTTCAACCACACGGAAAAAATGAATGTTTTGGGCATGGTATACTGCCAGTTGGTCAGGCCCCGAGTTCTCAATATTCAAAGGCCGAGGATGACAAGAGCTCACTATCTCAACCAGCTAAGGAACTGGTTAATCAACCCTTGACTTCAAAGTAAGAGTTAAATAACTGTAAAAATGAGGGAAACAAAAATTAAAAGAAACCTTTTCTGATTCTTACCCCATTGATGAAGTTTTAGACATCATCATTGTTTCAAATATTTCTAGGCTTGGAATTGCTGCAGTTCTTACACCTCCTCCACCCCCATATCAGGGGGATGGAAATGAACCCAAATTATCATTAGATCCCACAGAAACGGCCTCTCTACCTCACACCCAAAGTTGTGCAACTTTTGGACAGGGTGCCTCTGTTTCAGGAAGGTCAATTTCCCCTTGGGCAAGTATCTGCAGGAACAGATAAGCAAGAACAACCAAGGGGCTATCTATATGTGCATGCTCCATTTTCAATGTTAGAGCTATATAATTGGAAAGATACGGTCTCTTGCTACAGAGAGGACCCCAGAAGGATGGAAAATCTTTTCAAATCTGTATTCGGAACTCACAACACTAATTGGGCAAACATTCAGTCTTTACTGAATATATTTTTAACCTGAGAGGAAAAGCAGATTGCACTAGAAAAAGCTCAAGATCATGCTGATTTCTTGACCAAAAGAAACCCTAACAACCCCATTCATGTCCCAGGAAGCCAAGCAATACCAATAGCTGACCCCAATTGGAACTCAAATGAACAAGGGGGTGGAAATAAACAAGATTATTAACAAGCTTGCATTATTGTAAGACTCGGGGATGGAGTTCCTAAATAGAAAAATTTAAGCAAAATCCAAGAAGTCCAGAAACTGGATGAAAATCCATCTGTATTACTCAAAGAAGAAGGGCATTGGAAGCAAGAATGTCCTCGTCTCACAAAGAAGTGAGCACTAAAATTTCCTGACCCCTCCACCCAATGCCCACAGCTTACGGGGGATGAAGGTAGTGTTATGGAATGATGGGACCTGGGGTCACTTTCCACTGGTGGGGAAACAATCCTGATCGCCCACAAGAAACCTTGGGTCTCTCTCTAAGTGGGTAAGAAATTAATAAATTTTCTGGTGGATATAGGAACAGCTTCTTCAGTTCTAAATAAAAAAACTCACCTCTAAAACAGATGAGTCTGTCCCAATTATTGGAGTATCTGGAATTACCAGCAACCGGTTTTTCCTACAGCCCCTCCAGTGTCAGGTAGGAGACACCCGATTAATGCACAAGTTCCTCTACATGACTGAATACCCTATCCTTCTCTTTAGCCAGGACTTACTTTCAAAACTATAAGCCTCAAATTTCTGGGAAGTTGGTGGACTAGAAAGACAAGGGACTCTCTTCTCTCCTAGAAAAATAGCTAGAAGACAGGCAGAAATGACCTAGAAAAAATCTTCTAGGATTTAGGATGACGGGAAGGCTGGACACCACCCAGAGGAGACAGGGTCAAAGGAAAAGAATTGGGACTGCAAAACTGTGAGTTAAAAGCCACAGCTGCACACTATAGACACTTACAAATGAGTTCTCAGGCCTTATGCAGGCAGCTACAGACAAAGGGAACCCCAGGGATCTACCTCCCCAGGAAAGGGGAGAGGGACACAGCCTAAGGCTGACTCAGCTTTTGACCCACGAATTTGGTCTGCTATGTCCCAGGAGCTCTTCCAGGCCGGGTAGGGCTGTGCCATTGTTTGCCTTGGGACCCAGCTTGGGACTAAGTAGATCCAACCCTCTCAATCTCTCTGTCTACTGACTGGGACTGGTTGTTGAGGACACAGAAGGAAATGGAATTATTTACTACCTGGGAAAAGGGAGGGGGCTGCCAGCAAAGGTTAGAGAACTGCCTCTGAGAAAGTATGAATTACAAGGTTCTTAGCTTCCAGGCAGATACCTTGGTCACATTGATCCAGTACCTCTTGCATGCCAAACAGGCATTGAACTGACAGGGCTGCCAAACAGTGCCATCTGCTGGCAGACCAAAGAAGTGCAAGTGAGGAAATGAAGCATAAATAAGGAAGAGGGTTTTTCTATCCTTTAGAGCCTCCCTGCCTAAGGCCCTAAGAAGTGGCTCTGCAACCCATTATTGGGTCCAGGGCCGAGATTTGAATAATTAACAGGGACAATTCTAAAGACCCAGAACAAGTTGAACCAATAATCAAAGAGTAGCAGTAACACAGCCTCATACCACTAAAACCCCTCAAAAGATAGAAATTGAGCATCTGTATAAACTCATCATCCTAATCAGATTTCACTGCCTGACCTTGAAACATATCAGTGGAATAAAATTGAGAACCCAGAAATAAACCCTGACCTCTACAGCCAACTGGTTTTTGACAAACCTACCAAGTCCAAGTTAAAGGGACAAAACAGTCTCTCAACAAATGGTGCTGGGAGAACTGGATATCCATAACCAAAAGAATGAAGGCAGTCCCCTATCATACTCCCTGTACAAGAATCAACTCAAAATGGATCAAAGACCTAAATTTAAAAGCAGGACCATAAAACCACTAGAAGAAAATGTAGGGAAACATTTTTTTTTTTTTTACTGGGAGGTCCCAGGGATCAAACCCAGGTCCCTCCATATGGGAGACAGATGCCCAACCGTTTGAGCCACATTCGTCCCTGGAAACATCTTAAAGACCTTGTTACTGGTGGTGGTTTCTTGGACCTTATACCCAAAGCATGTGTCATAAAAGAAAAAATAGGTTGTTGGGGGCAATGTCGAATGAATACAACTGTCATGGCCGTCTCTACCTCCTCCTCCTTCTTCTTCTTCTTCTTCTTCTTCTTAAAATAGCATATCCTGTTACTGTTCGCGCCACAATGTTCGCGAATAGTCACCATCTCTACCACGCCTAGCAACTCAAATTACCCAATCATGTATCGACACCTAAGCCTTAATGCACTTCCCCTTTCCCTGCTTATAAAAGAGCTGATTGTAACCCTCGCGGCAGAGCAACGGAAGAGCTATGTTAGTAGAATAAAGTGCACAGCCATTTTCTTACACGTGTCTATGCCTCATTCCTT
>JAQZBX010016843.1:0-19472 GCA_029593785.1 Cabassous unicinctus
GTCCGTCAAATGGGACCTGCTGCCTCTCTGCGTGGCTGGGCAAGACTCTCAAAGACCCTCCCCATCCCAGGAGTCTACCTCCCCATTGCCCCTGCCCAAGGGTACCAGTGGGGGCAGGAGGACACAGGCAGAGTTGGGTGGGAGAATGGCATCCCCATGCATATTCCTTTCATCTCCAGCCTGAGCTTGGTGACAGGACCTCTCTAACACCCAGCTCCCACCTCATGATGGGGCTGGACACAGACAAGGAGCCTTCTTATTTAGGATGAGGAAACCAAGAATGGATTGATTTCTCCAAGGCCCAACTTGGGGCTTTACAAATTCAATCCTCACCATGACCTTGGAAGGCAGGTGTCCTAGTTTGCCAGGGCTGCTACAAGAAATGCCACAGATTGGTTGGCTTAAAGATAGAACTGTATTGTCTCATGGTTTTGGAGACTAGAAGTCCAAAATCAAGGTCTGAACAGGCCATGATTTCTTCCAGAGTCTGTAGCATTCTGGTGCTGACTTGCCACGATCCCTGGGGTTCCTTGGCTTACATCTCTGCCTCTGTCACATGGTGATCTGGCTCCTTGGTCTCCTCTTGTGGCTTTCTCCGACTTCTGGCTTCTTCTGTGTCTGAATTTCCTTTGCTTACAAGGATTATATCCATATGGACTAAGGCCCACCCTGATTCAATTTGGCCTCATCTAAATAGGATCTTTGAAGAGCACTTGGTCCATTCAGAGCTCTTTCCACTCTTCTCAAAGTAGTACCTGAGAACCCCCTCCTCACCTCTCAGCCTCTAATGTCCTCCTCTACAAACTGGAAACTACACCACCCACCCCATCTACTTCACAGGATTGAGGGGATGAAAGGAGATGTCATACGGGAACACATCTGAATGCTAAGAGTAGTATTTATCATAATCTTCAATACAAATAAAAATCTCCTAGGGAGGTCATAAAAACACAGATTCCCAGGTCCCTCCCCAGAGAGTCTCATTCAATAAGCAGTTCAGGAATTTGCTTTCTTAACAGGTACATCCTAGCTAACTGATGCAAGTGGACTCAGACCAATAGAGCCTTGAAGGCCCCAGTTAAGGAGTTGGGGTAACCATCTGCTATTGGCCTTTGAGCCCAATGGGTTTATCAGAGATTAGCATACAGGAAGAGCAAAACATGGTACTTTTTGAAGGGGGTGGTAAGCTGGCTTCCTGCAGGGGCTAGGGCAGGGCTAGGAGAGAGTCCTGAAGTAGAGCTCTGGAGGGGAGGCTGGGAGGAAAGAGACACCTGGCCGGGACAGTCACTGAGGCCCCAAGGAGCAGGGATAGACACCCAGAGCTCTGGAACCAAATCCCCCAGCTACCCAGGCCAGTGCAGAGAAGGTAGGCGCAACCTTCACCAGCCAGAGAGCCACCTCCCCGCCATGAGCTGACTTGATGCCTCTAGACATGTCTAAATGACAAGCCCTTACATAAGGTGACACCCCCCACCCCAGCCTGCAAAGCGGCAGCAGCCACAGTCAAGGAGCATGAATGGACAAAACTTGTATGAACCTGGGAAATCTCCGGAGGATTTCTTGGCCTCTTTGGCCTCATCTCTAATGCTGCCCGCCCCGAGGGTTGCTCCCTAGGAGGCCCCTGGCCAGGTTAGTTCCCCATTCCCTGCTGGGACCAAGCAGGGTGCGGTGGCCTGGAGATTCGCTCCATCTCACATCAGCCAAGACCCAAACAGGCCTGCTGCCGGGCCATTACCCACACTTGCCAGGCCTTCCACTGGATCTCTCAGTCATCCCCTCCGAGGCCTGAAGTTGCTGGGTCTGCTTCTAGCTGCTGAGGATGCCAGTGACCTGATCCCGCTTCAATTTCCGTCTAGGCCCCGTGGCGCACCAGAGTCCCCGGGCGCCTGCGGTTACCTCACGCCTGGCGGAGCTCGCCCCAAGTCCAGAAGAAAACCAACTCAGCTGCGGAACTGAAACCAGAAACCCAGCACACTGGAAATTTACAAACTGGGGGCGCAGAGCCAGAGTCGCTGGGCAGAGGGTGGGGACGCACGGGGTGTCAGCCCACTTCGCCCGCCGGACCACCCCGCCCCTGCAGTGCCCTACAGCCATCGCATGCACTGTCCCCTGGCTGGATTTCTGCCCGGAACCAAGGAAGACACAAAGGCAGCCTCCCCTCGTCCCCCTTATACTGGTGGCAGGGATGGCCCATGCCCTCAGGTCCCTCCCACCTTCCAAATGGCCTTGTGATCCCATGGGGACCTACAGCAGCCTGACATTAAGTGAAGCTGGAGATCATGGGGAGGGGGATACAAAAGATCGTGGAGGAGGGGTATGATAAAACCTAGGCGAGACCCGAAGTCTGCGTTGCCTCTCCACTCCCAGATTATGCCAGTTCAGATGGGAAGGGGACTCTTGAAGCCCCTCTGGCATACACCACCCCGAGGCCCCCAGCCCAGCCCCCAACACCCTGATTGCAAGGCACGCACCCAAGAAGTGGTTGTGTACTTAACACGTCTTTACTCTTTGTCCCTGTTTAATCATAATGGAAGCTGTGTTCTCAATCTCTTGTCACAATTATGATGGAGAAAGCCCTAATTTCCTGCAATAATCTTAAATGGCAATTCAGGGCTAAATGTACTTTAATGCTTTGAAATGCTTCTGAAGCAACATCTCGAAATTATAACACAGCCACCGAAATTACTAGTCTGAGCGAAAAGAGGGAATGAGCAACTTGAAAACTAAATTAAAATCTAGCAAAATGATCCAAGGCCTAAAATGATGGGGTTCAGCAAGTTTCAGCAATGTAAGCAGGGGAATGCAGGGGTGAACTATGTCAGGTGCTCGAATGGCCTGGCGGGAGCCGCCATTCCTCATTTGGCTCAGGGATGCCTTCTTTTTCCATGTTTCCAGTTAATCAGGGAGGAACCAGCCAGAATCATTGCACCTGGCTTTTCCCAGAGTAGGAGAAGGGAGGGGGAACACATCTAGAGGAACCAAGTGCCCGGACCAAGGAGGAGGGTTTTAGAAAAGGCCCTCGGGAGGGTGGGCAGAGCAGCACTGGACCTGCAAGCCCACCTCCAACTCCCAGGGGTTGTTCTTTGTTCATTCCACCCATTTTTGTCAATCCTGACTCTGTGCAATTGTCTCCTTTACTCTCAGCATTACTCCTAAGTAACAGATGAAGACACTGAGGCTCAGAGGGATTAGGGGAATTCTGCAAGGCCCCAGAGTGAGCTGTGTGGACTGTGTTTAAATTCAGGTCTCAGTTTAAAGCTTATGCCCCTATTTTACAACACATAAAAACCTAAAAATTTACCAAGTATTTAAATACAAAAAGCCTTTCTTTAACCACAACAAATATAACCCATAGAACAAATGAAAAGAAGGCCTGGGGAAAACATTTCCTGTACAAATGAGAAATAAATGTCTAATTTACCTACATAAAAAGAGCTCTTAGTGGGGAGTGGATGTGGCTCAAGCAGTTGACTACCCTGCCTACCACAAGGGAGGTCCCGGGTTCGATTTCCGGCTACTCCTAAAAAAATAAAAAATAAAACAAGTAAAACAAATGATAAAACCAACTCAGGAAAGCTGATGTGGCTCAGTGGTTCAGTGGCCGCTACCCACATATGAGGTCCTGGGTTCAATCCTGGCCCCGGGTACCTCAAAAAATAAAAAAAAATAGACAAAGCACAGGAACAAGCAATTCTAGTAGCATTAAACATGAACAAAGAATCAACCTTACTAATATGGAAGGATATATAAATCAGGACAGCAGTGAGATCTCATTTTTCACCTTTCACAATGGCAAAAGTTTTCAAGATTGACATATACAGCATTAGTGAGGTGCTGATATGGAAGTGGGACAGAGGCTGTCCCTTTCACTGCTTAGAGAGAAAACCTGCTTAGTCTCCTTGGAGGCAAGTTTGTAAATATCCTCCAAGATCCAAAATACACACTAATATGCCCCAGGAACTCAATCACTTGGACTCTAAGCCACAAAAATACCTACCCTAATGTGCAAATATTTTGATACAGGCAAGTTCACTGCCAGGAAAGATTAGTACAACCCAAATATCCATTGACAAAGGATTTATAATTAATAATTGTGGTACACCTAGCCTTTAAAACAAATGTGACAATTCTATGTGTTCTGAAATGGGCCCAAGGCCACTTTGTACTAAGTGGAAAAAGGAATCCATATGTACAGTTTGACCACACTTTTGGGAAAGCCAAAAAAATGGGTCTTTATGTGTATTTTTGCTGGAAGAAAGGGTAAGAAACTCAAGAGTGGACATCTCCAGGCAGTCGAATTGGGAAAAGGTAGGGAGTTTCAATGTCCATTTTATACACTTACAAAAAAACACATTAAATGAGAAAACATTCAATTTAAGTAGGAAATGTGGCCAGAGAAATCCTAGATTTATGCACATGGTACCACTGGAACACTGCAGATAAACACTGAAACAAAATATTTCTAGAAGAGTCCAAAGCCTTTAACTATTGTGCTCTGCAGTCTCAACCCAGTCTCTACCCTCAAGAAACTCTTACTGGATGAGAGAGACTCTGGTATAACAGACTACCCTTCAAGGGAAGATCCTATAAAATTAAACCAAGAGAGAATCATCATTGCAGAGAAGGTGAGGGAGAAAATGAGAGGCTGAAGAGTTTTTTTTCAAGAGGTGATGTTCCCAATGGGCCTTGAGGAAGAAGTAGGACTTTGCTGGTGGAAAAGGGAATCCAGGAGGACAGGACAAGAGCACAGTACAGAGGAGAATGTAGACTGACAGTTCATTGAACAGGGCAAAAGGAGGTGCTGTTCTCTGGTCCAGGCTATTAATATCAGAACCGCAAGCAGCCCCAATGCAGGATGGGGCTGCTGCAGGGCTGACGGGCAGGGGCAGAGAAGACCACCCCCTTCCAAAGGGATCCATGGGGGCTCAGCTGGGCCCAGCACCACCTTCTCTGTGCCACATTTACAGCCAGGGTCAACCTTAAAACCCAGCTGTGAAGCGGTGAAGTAGGAGAGCAGGGCTTCCAGGAAACTCCCCTTCACGTGACCTCCAGATCTCCCTGGGTTTCCCTGGCTTTCCTGGGCCCCTGTGTGCTTGCACGCTTCTCACCTCTTGCCTGCTCCCATGCTCAAATCCCTGGCACTGAAAAGCAGTGCTGTGTGGTGACAGATGTCCTCTTGGGTATTAAGGGCAGCCCAGGGAGTACAGAATGCCGTGGAGTCAGACAGACCTGGGCCAAATTCTGGTTTTGCTGCTTACTGGCTGAGCAAAGGACAACTCTCCTGGGCCTGGTTTTTGGATGTTGGGAGTATGCTGAATAATCATTAAGAGCGGACCTGGCTCAGAACCAGGCAGGAAACAAATCCTCAATAAATAGTTATTCATACATAGTGACAAAACAATGGTGGGATTCAGTAAAAAGATAATAGTGAAGATTTTCCACATTCCTGTAAATTTCACCATGATTACTTAACCCCTGTTAAAGAATAGCCTGTTTAAAAAATTTGGGTCAAAACCTGGGCTGGGACTAGGGTGAGATGAGCTAGGCTTTGTGCCAAGCCTAGACAGGGCACAAAATTTAAGTAGGGACTCGCTCCCAGAGTCCTGCAAATGCAGGGTGGGCATCTGAGAGCGAGTGCCTCCTTAAATTTGCACCCTAGGGGTCTAGCTTGCAGTACCCCAGTCCTAGCCCAACTCAAAGCAGTGAGAAAACAGGATCAAGACTTGCCTGGAGAAGGCTTAGAAGTGAATCTCTAAAAAGCAAGATTTGAATTAAATAGAGTCACTTCTTTTAGGAGAAGCTAGCACCAGATCTCCATAACTGGACAGATTTGCTTATTTAGGAGTGGGAGGAGAGGAGGTGAGATTTGGTGAGAGCAGCTACAATTAGTGACCTGCCAGGCCTGGAGCAAAAGCTTGCATTTAGGGAGGTCCTGATCTCACAGGTTAATTGGCTCTATCCCCCTCCCTGCAGTTCTCAAGTCAGCTGGCATTAACTCACCCCAGGCCTGCTCTTCAACAAAGCACAGTCCCTGTTGGAGCTGCCCGCTGCCTGGCCCATCTCAGCAGGCTGGAAGTGGGTTTTTAAGATGGGAAGGCAATGTGCAACGATGTCTATGAGAGAGGCACATAAGTTGAAGATAACACCAAAGAAGGGGCGGGCCTCCAGGTGAGGCTGAAGCTAGGAAAGCGTCAACTGCCTGCTGGAGATGAGGGATTCGGGAGAAGCACCCTGCAGGGCTTCATTCTTTTTTTGAATGTGTGCAGTGCAGTCCTCTAGACTTTAAGCTCATGGCTGAGTTATCACAGCTCCTGATGACAGAGCATGAAAAATAGGTCTTTCTCAAGCTCTCACAAGGTCCCTACAGATGTGATTAAGTCCATGATGCCTAAAAAGTTAAAAGGGCCCCTCTCAAGTTTCAAAATAGCAAAGCAAGAAAGATAGGGGTTGGGGGTGGGGTGGGATGAGCAGAACCAGGAAGGGAAGAGATTCAGGGAGGACTCCTGAGATAGAAAACAAACTTTAATTTGCTTTTGAGAAGTGAAAAATGCTGAAGAAGTTTTTTTATTTTTGTTTTTTAAAAAAGATGTGGTCTTGATAATTGCAGCAAGGAAATTATGGGGTTTGAGTGTTCTTGAGCTCACAGAGCTTAGATAATGATTTAGGAAATCCACCCAGGACACTGCAATCCTGGATGGATGGACAGAGACACAAGAAGGATTAACAGCAAGTGGAGAATCTGGGCAAAGGGAAATTGACACCAAACTAAGGCATTAGTTTAGCTTTAGGCCTACAATTCTGCAGTACAAGCATGTGTAAGTTGCTACCCAAGTCATTCTGTACAGACCTCAGTTTCTCACAGGAAGGGCTACTCATCCATCCCTTCACTCATTTATTCATTCACTTCTTCCTTCTCTCACACCTTTATTAAGTGTCACTTATGAGGCAGACACTGTGTTGAACACTGGCATTGCAAGCATGAAATACAAGATGTTTGCCCTTGAGGACACAGTGATCTGGTGGAAAAGACAGATAACTAAATAATTCAAGAGTTCCTGATACTGATCAGGGCCATGCGACAATATCTAGATGACGAGGATGAGGACAAGGATGAGGATGAAGTTAGGGATGAAAATAATCATGATAAGCTAACATTTACTGAGCACATATGACATGCCATGCACTGCTGAGTGATGGTGATATAGAAATAGACATTGCATTCTCTGCCATTAAGAGGCTTACAAACTCATAAACAAGTAAATCTAGTTTAATGTCTGTCCTGGTTTGCCTTTTGTGGACCCCCAGAAAATTATGTTCTTAAGCTAACCCATTCCTGTGCATGGAAGCCTATTGTGTGGGGGGCCTTTTGGTTAGATTCAGTTAAGGGACCCTTTGATCGCATTAGATTCAGTTAAAGGACCTTGATTAAATCACTTTTAAATAGACCACTTTAGGGCCTTTTGATTGGACTACATCAGTGAGGTGTGACCCAGGTAGGGTCTCCACTCTCTTGCTGGGGTCTTATATAAACTGAGAATTGAAAGCAGAAACAGAGACACAGAGAAAGGGAGCTCTGCCATTTTGACCCTGCCATGTGAGAGAAAGGACTCCAGGTTCGCCTACAGCTGCAGACGAACAGAGAAACTCCAAGAGGCTCAAGGAGGTGAGGCCTAGAGAGATATGCCTGATTGCCCACAGCTGAGTTTGGGGAGCTGGGGAGCCTAGAGGGAAAGGCAGGGACTTTGGTAAAGATGGCTGCCATCTTGCCTTGCCACATGGCAGGATGCCAGGATCACCAGTATCTGACTTCAGTGAGAAAACATCTCTGGTAATGCCTTGATTTGGACATTTCACGGACTTGGAACTGTAAGCGTCTACCCAAAATAAATTCCCTTTATAAAAGCTAACCCATTTCTTATCATCTTGCATTGGGAGCCCTGTGGCAAACTAAGACAATGTCCTAAGGGTGGTGCTTAGTCATCACAGATGAGAGGCAATCCTCAATCCCTATCCTTAGTCTCAGCTGGGTCTCCTCCTAGAAGGCAGTGGTATGATATATTTAAGTTACTGAAAGAGAAAAACTGCCAGCCAAAAATTCTTTATATGGCAAAATTGTCCTTCAAAAATGAGGGAGAATTTAAAATATTCACAGATATGCAGAAACTGAAGGAGATGGTCAACAAAATACCTGCCCTACAAGAATTACTAAAGGGAGTTTGGCAGGTTGAAAGGAAAAGACAGGAGAGAGTGGCTTGAAGTAGTGTGAAGAAATGAAGATTATCAGTAAGAGTAACTAAAAGGGTAAATGTAAAACTCACAGCCCTAAATGCTTACATTAAAAAAGAAGAGCTAAAATAAAAGACCTAACTGCACACCTGAACGAACTAGAAAAAGAACAGCAAACTAATCCTAAAGCAAGCAGAATAACAAAGATTAAAACAGAAATAAATGAAATTGAGAATAAAAAAACAATAGAATCAACAAAACCAAAAGTTGGTTCTTTGAAAAGATCAATAAAATTGACAATCCCTTAGCTAGACTGACAGAAAAAAGAGAGAGAAGATACAAATAAATAAAATCACAAATGAGAGGGAGAGCATTACTACTGACCCCACAGAAATAAAAGGACCGTAAGAGGATACTAAGAACCAACTGCATTCCAAGAAATTAGACCACCTAGATGAAATGGAGAAATGCCTAGAAGGACACAAACAACCTATTCTGACTCTAGAAGAAATAGAAGACCTCAACAGACAAGCAAAGAGATTGAATCAGTCTTCAAAAACCTCCCAACAAAGAAGCCCAGGACCAGATGTCTTCACAGGTGAATTATTCCAATCATTCCAAGAAGAATAAATACCAATCCTGCTCAAAATCTTGCAAAAAACTGAAGATGAGGGAACACTACAAAACTAATTTTATGAAGCCAACTCACCTAATACCAAAGCTAGATAAAGATACAGTAAGAAAAGAAAATTACAGACCAACTTTTCTTATGAATACAGATGCAAAAATCCTCAATAAAATCTTGCAAATCAAATCCAACAGCACATTAAAAGAATTATGTACCATGACCAAGCAGGTTTTATCCCAAGTATGCAAGGGTGGTTCAACATAAGAAAATCAATTAATATAATATACCATATTTTTTAAAAGCTAAGGGGAAAAAACTACATGATCATCTCAATTGAAGCAGATAAGGCATTTGACAAAATCTAGTATCATTTCTTTATAAAAACACTTACAAAAATAGGAATAGAAGGACACTTCCCCAACATAATAAAAGGCATATATGAAAAAACCACAGCTAACATACACTCAATGGTAAAATGATCAAAACTTTCCCTCTAAGATCTTGAACAAGACAAGGATGCTCACTGCCATCACTGTTATTCAACATTGTACTAGAAGTTGTAGCCAGAGCAGTTAGGCAAGAAAAAGGAAATAAAAGGCATCCAAATCAGAAAGGAAGAAGTAAAACTTTTCCTGTTTGCAGATGACATTATCCTATATACAAAGTCCTGAAAAATCTACAAAAAAGCTACCGGAACTAATAATCAAGTTCAGCAAAGTGGTAGGATACAATATGCAAAAATCAGTAGTGTTTCTATACACTAGTAATGAGTACCTTGAGGAGGAAATCAAGGAAAAAATTCCATTTGCAATAGCAACAAAAAGAATCAAATATCTAGGAATAAATTTAACAAAGGATATAGAGTACTTGTACAGAGAAAATTACAAAACACTGCTAAAAGAAATCAAAGACAACCTAAATAGGGGAGTGGATGTGGCTCAAGCCATTGAACACCTGCTTCCCACATGAGAGGTCCTGGGTTCGTTCCCTAAAAACGAAACAAAACAAAAAAAACAACAAGCAAACAGATGAAAAAACCAACTCAGGGAAGCCGACGTGGCTCAGTGGTTGAGCGCCGGCTTCCCACATTCGGGGTCCCATATTCAATCCCCGGCCCCAGTACCTGGAAAAAAAAAAAAAAAAAGACCTAAATAAATGGAAGGACATTCTGTGTTCATGGACTGGAAGACTAAATATCATTAAGATGTTATTTTACCCAAAATGATTTACAGATTTAATGCAATTCCAATCAATATTCCAACAGCCTTCTTTGTAGAAATGGAAAAGCCAATTATCATATTTACTTGGAAGGGTAAGGGGCTCTGAATAGCCAAAAACATCTTGAAAAAGAGAACAAAGTTGGAAGACACACTCCTTGACTTTAAGGCATATTACAAAGTTACAGTAGTCAAAACAGCATGGTACTGGCATAAGGATAGACATTTTGACCAATGGAATCAAACTGAGTGTTCAGAAATACACTCTCACATCAATGACCAATTGATTTTTGACAAGACTGCCAGGTCCACTCAATTGGGAAAAAATAGTCTGCTCAAAAGTGGTGCTGGAAGAATTGGATATCCATATGCAAATGAATGAAAGAGGACACCTATCTCACACTATGCACAAAAATTAACTTAAAATGTATCAAAGATGTAAATATAAGAACCCGGACTATAAAATTCCTAGAAGAAAATGTAGAGAAGAATCTTCAAGATCTTGTGTAAGGCAATGGTTTTTTAGACTTTACATCCAAAGCACAAGCAATGAAAGAAAAAAAATAGATAAATAGGATCTCCTCAAAATTAAAAAAAAAAAAAAGTGCATCAAAAGACTTTGTCATGAAAATGAACAGACAACCTACTCATTGGTAGAAAATGTTTGGAAACCACATATCTAATAAAAGTTTAATATCCAGAATATATAAAGAAATCCTACAACTCAACAATAAAAAGACAAACAACCCAATTAAAAAATGGGCAAAAGGCTTCAATAGACATTTCTCCAAAGAGGAGGAACAAATGACTCCTGAAAAAAAGAGCTCACGAAAAGATGCTCAACATCACTAACTAATCAGGAAATGCAAATCAAAACCATAATGAGGTACCATTTCACAACCACTAGAATGGCTACCATTTTTTAAAAAAACAACAGAAAACTAAAAGTGTTGGAGAAAATGTGGAGAAATAGGAACACTCATTCAGTGCTGGTAGGAATGTAAAATGGTACAACTGCTGTAGAAGACAATTTGGCAGTTCCTCAGGAAGGTAAGTATAGAATTACCATATGACCTGGCAATCCCGCTACTAGGTATATACCCTGAAGAATTGAAAGCAGGGACTTGAAGAGCTATTTGCACACTGATGTTCATAGCAGCATTATTCACAGTTGCCAAAATACGGAAGCAACCCAAGTGCCCATCAACAAATGAATGGATAACAAAATGTGGTATATACATACAATGGAATATTATTCAGCCATAAAAAGGAGTGAAGTTCTGATGCATACAACATAGATGAACCTTGAGGACATTATTCTGAGTGAAATAAGCCAGATACAAAAGGACAAATATTGTATGATCTCACTGATATGAACTAAGTATAATAAGAAAACTCATAGAGTTAGAATCTGGACTATAGGTTACCAGGGGTAGACTGGGGTTACAGAATGGGGAGCTGATGCTTAGCGTGTACAGAATTTATATTTAGGTTGATTGAAAAGGTTTGGAAATGGATGGTGGTGTTAGTAGCTCATTATTGTGAGTGTAATTAACAGCACTTAATTATATGGGTGAGTTATATAAGTGAATGTGATTAAAAGGGAAAACTTTAAGCTGTATATGTTACTAAAACTAAAATTAAAGATAAAGCATAGGACTGTATTATATGGTGAATCCTATGGTAGACGATGGATTATAGTTTATAGCACAAGTATGAGAATGTTCTTTCATGAATTATAGCAAATGTATGATACTAATACAAGGTGATAATAATAGGGTGTTATATGGAAAAAATACACCTAATGTAACAAACTATGGATGATAATTAATAGTGCTATTTTGATAATTTTTCAATTGTAACAAAAATAACTACTGTTTAAAAAAATTAATACAATTACCAAAAAGTGTTATCAATTGTAACAAAAGTTCCACACCACTGCAAGGTGGGGTGGTATATGGGAATCCTGTATTTTATGCATGATTGGTCTGTAAACCCACTTCTCTAATAAAAAAAATTTTTTTTAAGAAAAATGAAAAACAAAAGGATTGAAGAGGAAGAAATAAAACTCATTATTCACAGATTACATGACTGTATATAGAAAATCCAAAAGCATGTACAAAGACACTATGAAAATTAATAAGAGAATTTAGTGAAGTCCCTGGATACAAAGTCACTTTAAAAATTGTAGATTTTACAAAAGCATTTTAAAAACCCATATCAGATACTTAGGAATAAATCTAAAACCTAGGTACAATGTCTACACTGAACACTGAGAGAAATTAAAGAAAGCCTATATAAAATGGGATGAATCAAATTCATGGATTGGAAAACCCAATGATATAAAGATGTAAATTCTTGACAAATTAATTATAGATTCAACACAATCTCAATCAAAATCCCAGAAGATAATTTGTGGAAACTCAAAAGATGACTCTAAAATTTACATAGAAATATAAAGGGCCTAAAATAGCCAAGGCACTCTTGAAAATAAGAAAAAAGGTTAAAAAAAAAAATAGTACCAGTTATCAAGACCTATTATAAAGTTTTAATAATTAAGACTATATGATAATGGCACAGGAACAGACAAACTAATCAATGGACCAGAACAGAAAATTCAGAGATATACCTGCACATATGGACACCTAATTTATGACAAGGTAACACTTCAGAACAGGTGAAGAATGGCATTTGATCACCTGGCTCTCCAAATGGCAAAAATAAGTATTGTTCCCTAACCTAAAACCACATGCAGAAATCAATTCCATAAGGACTGCAGATCTAAGTGTGAAAGATAGCTTTTAGCAGGAAGCATAGAACACCTGGATGCCTCGGAGTAAGCAAAGATTTCTTTGCAGGAACTGATTAAAACAGAATCTGGTTAAAAACCACAGAGTTAGAAAATCTAAAATGCACCTCTCATGTCGCACATACACATACACACACACACAAACTAACCAAGAGCAAGGGAGACAACGGAGCCAAAACCAGAGAAGGCAGAGATGCATGCATCCAGGAAAAGTTCCCGATTTGTAGAACAAACTGTAACTGGTTCTGGGAAGGAAGGAAAGCTGGAAAAGATGAAAAGATTAAGATGTTCGAGTCTTGCTTTTTGGAGAAAAAAAATAATCTGGCCTGAACATCTAGAGCCTACCACAGTGATTTAGGAATATCTTGAAGGGCACTGCAATACTGGATGGATGGAGAGAGACACTAGGGCAACCATGAGCAGAAGCAGTTTCTAGGCAAAGGGAAATACACACTGAACTCGGGCACTTGTTTGCTTTTACACTTGTAATTCTGTAGTGCATGTATGCGGGTAGATGGGAAACTCAGTATTGGTCATAGGGCATTAAATTGACTTGGCATAATAAAGGCTAATCCCTCAAAGTAAGCACTTCACTAATTGCCCTTGGGGAAGGCAAATATGTTTACCACATGTGATGCCCACCAAAGGAAATTACTTTAGAATGAATGCAAGGCAATTTCAATAATTTATACTGAATAATTCAGGCCCCGGATGCTGAGGGGACAGAGAGTCTGAGCATTCTCAGGGGAGACTGGCAATATCTGATAAAGTTTCTTGGAGGGGCAGTGCTTGGAGCCATGTCTTAAGGGAAGCTTCTTTTTAGCCAGTCAGTAAGCTAAGTCTTCAAAGCAGCCTTGGAAGCAGTTTCCTAGAAGAAAATTCGTCATAGCAAACACAAGAGATGACTAGAGAAGCTTGATTGAGCAGGGACTGAGATATGCAAATAATTTAGCCTTTCCCCATTGTTCTGAGTTAACCGACTTCTCACCTGAATTTGCACTTGCTTGGTCACTTGACAATAAGATCTAAATCAAGCAACAGACTGTTTCTAGAGGACAGGGATGGGAGAGAGTGTTTTACCCCAGTTACTCACAACAAGCCAACTTGGGCATTCATCTTCACCACTTGGCAAGGTCAGAAATCTTTGACAGCCTAGTAAAAGAGACCTAATAAAGCCAGTAGCCAGTCCTTCTACAGCCCTTAAGTTTGCAAGAAAAGAAAAGTCACTCTCAAATCAGCAGATGCAGCCAAATAATAGAGCCAGCTGGAAGTGATGGCTGGTTCTGTTGGACCTGACGGAGGGGCTATAGCCAAAAGAATGAGGTATTCTCATTCATTCATCAGCCCAGGGGATGAGGCAGACAAGCAGCCAAGTCACTGCCATGCATGAAATACCAGTTACAATGGAATCACTACCAGAGTCTTGCAAAAGTCAGGAAAAGCTTTCCAGGCAAGGGAAGTTTAAGCCAACTCTTGGAGGATGAAGAGGCAGGTGCCATGTAGAGATGAGGTGTTATGGGTTACATTTTGTCTCCAAAAGAAATATGGTCAAGCCTTACCCCCAGGTCCCACGAATGCGGCCCTATTTGGATAAAAAAGAGAGTTTGAATATGGGCTTAGTTAAAATGAAACCAAACTGGATTATGGTGGGTCCTAATCCAATATAAGACTGGTGTTCTTATAAGAAGGGGAGAATTGGGCAGAGACAGACAGACTATAGGAGAGAATGCCAACCTCTGAGAAAGAGATTGAAGCCCAAGGATTGCTGGCAAACTACCAGAAGCTAGGAAGAGGCAAGGAAGGATTCTCCCCTACAGATTTTGGGCATCTAGGTTCCAGACTTTTGAAGCAATAAATTTCTCTTCTTATATATTTTTTATAAGCCACCCAGTTTGTGGTACTTTTGTTACGGCAGCTCTAGGAAACTTGGACATGAAAGTAGAGTGGGGGAAGGGAAGGACATTCTAGAACAAGGAAATCAGACTTGCACTAAATTATCCAGCTGGAAAAGAGCATGAGGGGTTCAGGGAAACAGTGAGAAGGTCATCTTCCTGAAGGGCAAGGGGGACAAACAGGAGTTGCTATTGGGCAGGACACAAAGGATGCAGCTCACAAGCCAGGCAGAAGTGTATGACCTTCCTCCTGTAAGTGGGGAGCAGGGTAACTGCAAGGAGGACTAGGAGCCAATCAGACTTGTTTTTAAGAAGACTGTGCCAGGGAAGCAGGTGTAGCTCAATCAATAGAGCTCCGGTTTACCATGTGGGAGGCCCCGGGTTCGCTTCCCGGGCCTCCTTGGGAGGGCAGGCCAGCCCGCGTGGCACGGTGGGCTGATGCAGCAAGACCTCACAGCAAGGGGGAGATAAGCAGACACAAAAAAAACACACAGCAAATGGACATGGCAAACACAAGCAGCAATACTTATAAATAAATTTATAAATTTATAAATAAATAAATCTTAAAAAAAAAAAAAAAGAAGAAGACTGTGCCAGTGACAGAGCAGAGCAGAGAGGGTACATTGGCAGAGAGTAATGTCAGGGTCCCAGCTTGAAGAGGGCTGCAGTGATTCTGACTAGAGATGACAAGGCAGCTAAAGTCACAGTGAGAACCCCTGAGCCTGGGGCATTAAATGCATCAGAAGCTCCCCCTGCTGGACCAAGGCTGAGAGCAGCAGGAGGCATCCCCGCCTGAGAAGTCTTCTAAAATAACATTGATTTGGGAGTTAGCTAGACCTGGGTACAAACCCAGGTCTACACTTGCTTCCTAACTCTGTGACTTTGCACAAATGACTTCACTTTTCTGAGCCTCAGTTTACCCATCCATAGCAACTGGGTTAATACTACTATTGTCAAAGTATTCCATGAGCTAACATACATGAAGCTGCAGCATGGCCTAGCATTTGGTAAGTGCTAAGGCAATAACAGCTCTTGGTACTCTGGACAGGGAAAGCAACTGGCCTGGCAAGAGTTGCTGGGTGCAGCTGACAAAGAAGTAAAATGAACCCAAATTTTCCCTTCCACCCCCATTCCTAGCATCTGGGTAGAGTTTTGAATAAAACATCCCAGGCACCTCTGTACAGCATTGCACACTGGGAAACATCCTCTCTTGCCTCTTAGTAGCATCCCTCTGCCCTTCTTTGTTTATTATTTATTTATTCAGCCCATTTGTCCCTGTGATGTTGGCTGATCTCCTGGAATACCACTAAGAGATCCATGGTGAAAACCCAGCTCTGCGCAGAGGCCCTCAGTTAACGAGCTACCTCATGCCAGGAAAATGCCATCTCAAGGGCTCACTGATTCCACCCACCCTCCTCTTTCAGCCTGCTCCATTAGCAGTGAGGGAGCTAATGGCTGCTTTAAAAGGTGAGCTGAAAACTGTGAGAAGGCGGCAGAGTGGGAAGCTCCTGGAATCAGTCCCTCTACCAGTACAACTATTAAACAGGTACTGTCTGAATCAACTATTTTGAAACCCAGTTGAGCACGCAGGGAAGAGTGGGAGGAAGAGGCTGGTGAAATGACAGTAAATACCCGTAAGTTTCTCTCTTCACGTGGTGGTTACCTGCACCCACTCCCCACCCTCGCAGCAGACAGCAGTAGGGTCTGGCCCCTGGTGTAAAGTGCTATTGCCAGAAAGAAAAGCAAAACTTCAGTTCCCCAGGATCTGGGAGGAGGGGTGCCAGATCACAGCTTGTGATTAGCTACTTTACATCTCTGGGGGCCTGGTTATGAGGGTGGTCATTGTTCCAAAGGCAGACAAAGGTGGTAGAGGAGACTTGAAGGCAGTACGCTTCCTCAGAACTGCAGAGGACTGGTGAAGGGCTGCATTTGCTGAGCAGGGGCCAAGTCAAGGAAGCGTAGCTTTGGGGAGCCCTGGAAGAAGCTCCTGGTGCCTTCCTGGTTCCTCCTTTATCCCCTCTCCAGGGCAGTTTGGAACCCGTGGGCATGCCCTTTGTGGGTCCCTGGACTTGTTCCGGCTGGAAAACTCTTCAGTGGTATTGTCCCACCTCTGTCCTAGAAACAAGTGAGGCATAAGGCCTGGGGCAAAGGCATAATAACTACTTGAAGACCAGCAGTGGAACACCTGGGAGAGGGAGAAGGTCTGTTTCCTGGAAACTAGAAGGAGAATTCAAACTCCTGTGAACAGGGGGAAATCCTATGCCACTAGCAAACACAAACCCAGGACAAGATTCAGCTTCAGGAAACTCTGGGAGGGCTCTGCACTTAACATTTGCCTTGGGCTGGCCTTCCTGACAGGGGGGCTGAACTCTGATGGAGAGCACCAGCCAACACAAAGCCAATTTTCAATGATGGTGAAAAACATTTCTTGCTGAGGTTTGCTTAGTTTTAGAAGCTCCCAACACACGAGAAAACCTCTGTCATATCACCAGCTGGTTACACACTCAAGAAACAGACATTTTGGGGGATAATTCCCAGAGTTAACATTTTGAAATATTAAAATGTGCAATGAAGATTAAAAGACAAAGAAACAAGAAGTGTTGGCTTATCCAAAGGAAAAGGAAAAAATCCAGAAAACATCAATGAAGACCAGACTATGGATATATCGGACATAGACTTTTTTAGGGGGGATAAGGGAAATGGACTTTTAAAAAATGAACCTCAATAAGCTCAAGAAGACAAAGGAAAATACTAAGAACTAAAGGATATCAGGAAAACAATGAAACAATGAATGAACAATATGAGAAACTCAATAAAGAGACAGAAAATTTAAAAGGGAACCCAACACAACTACTGGAATAGTAGCCCACAATAACCGAAATGAAAATTTTTCAGGAGGATTTCAACAGCAGATTGGAACTGAAGGAAAAAGAATTAGTGAACACAAAGACAAGGCAATTGAAATGAATCAGGCTAAGGACCAAAAAGAAAAAAGAATTATAAAAAGTGAAAATACTTTAATGGTAGTTCAAGGCAGCATAAAGAAATATAAAGAAATAAAGATCTCCTGCAATGATAACCATTTGGGTAATTATAAATGCCAATACTATTGTACTGTGTTATTTGGTCTATAACGCCACTTATTTCCTACAGGTACAAAAATGCAAATATATAAAAAATAATAAGTCTATGGTTTTGGACATACAATGTAGAAAGAAATAATTTGTAACAAGTGAAAAAAAGGTGGGAGGATAGAAGAGTATATGAACAGTGGATATATATGCTATTGAACTCAAGTGGGTATCAAATCAAATATGATTGTTGTATGTTTAGAATGTTGAATTTTAACCCCATGTTAACCACAAAGAAAATCAATGAAAAATATATCCAGATAGAAATGAGAAGGCATTCAATATGGTACAATAAAAAAAGTCAAATGATATGAAAGTAGGCATTAACAGCAGAATTGAGGGACAAAAAAGGTGTAAGATTTACAAAGACTACATAGCAAAATGGCAGAAGAAAGTCTTCCATTATTAGTAGTGACTTTAATTGTAAATTGATTAAACACTCCAGTCAAAAGGCAGAGATTGGCAGAATGGATTTAAAAAAAGCATAACCTAGTTATGTGCTGTTTACAAGATACACATTAAATTCAGTGCATAAGTAGATTGAAAGTAAAAGGATGAAAATAAATATCCCATATAAGTAGTAAATAAAAGAGAGCTGGGGTATCTATACTAGTACCAGGTAAGTTAGACTTTAAGTCAAAAGCTCTTATGAGGGACAAAGACAGTCATTATATACTGATAAAGGAGTCAATTCAACAAGAAGACATAACAATTTTAACTATATATGCAAATAACAGCAGATCCTCAAAATACACGAAGCAAATACTGACAGATTTGAAGGGAGAAATAGATGGTTCTTCATTAATAGTAGGAGACTTTAAATACATCACTTTCAATAATGGATGGAACACATAGACAGAAGATCAATAAGGAAATATGAGATTTGAATGATACTCTAAAACCAACTAGACCTAACAGACATATATAAAACACTTCACCCAACAATAGAACACACATTCTTCTTAAGCGCTCGTGAATCATTCTCCAGGAGAGACCTCATCTTAGGTCACAAAGGAAAATCTCAAAAAATTAAAAAATATTAAAGTCATACAACATATCTTCTCCAGCTACCATGTTGTGAAATGAGAAATCAATAACAGAGGGAGGAATGGAAAATTCACAATACATGAAATTTAAGCATAGTCTTAACTCATGGATTAAAGAAGAAATCATAAGGGAAATTAGGAAATGTCTTGTAACAAATGAAAATACAACATAACAAACCTTATGGGTTGCAGCAAAGGCAGTGCTGAGAGGGAAATTGATAGCCCTAAATGCTTACATTAAAAAAGAAGAAAGATTGCATTTCAGAAACCTAACCTCCCCCCCTGGAGGAATGAAAAAAAGAAGAGCAAACTCAACCCAAAGTAAGCAGAAAGAATGAAATAACCAAATATCAGAATGGAGATAAATGAAATAGAGAATAAAATAAATTAGAAATAATCAAGTAAACCAAAAGTTGATTCTTTGAACATGTCAATAAAATTGACAAATATTTAGCTAGACTGAAGAAGAGAAAAAAAGATGAAAATCAGAAATGGAGAGAAGGACATTACTACTGACCCTATT
>JAQZBX010016843.1:19572-36210 GCA_029593785.1 Cabassous unicinctus
AAAAAAAAAAAAAAAAAAAAAGAGGCCAGGACCAGATGTCTTCACAGGGAAATTTTAACCAAACATTCCAAGAAAAATTAATACCAATCCTTCTCAAACTCGTCCAAATATATGAAGAGGAGGGAACACTCCCTAATTCATCCTCTGAGACCGACATCACCCTCATACCTAAGCCAGATAAAGATACCACAGGAAAAGAAAATTATAGACCAAAATCTCTTATAAATATAGATCCAAAAATCCTCATCAAAATATTAACAAATCAAATCCAACAGGACATTTAAAGAATTACACACATAATGAAGTGGGATTTATCCCCGGTATGCAAGACTGGTTCAACCAAAGAAAATCAATTATTGTAATACACCACATTAACAGAATGAGGAGAAAACAAAACAACACATGATCATCTCAGTTGATACAGAAAGGCATTTGACAATATGCACACCACTTCTTGATAAAAACACTTACACAACTATGCATAGAAGGAAAGTTCCTCAACATCATAAAGGACATATTTGAAAAACCCACAGTTAGCATCATTCTTAATGATGAAAGACTGAAAACTTTCTAAGATCAGGAACAAGACAAGGACTCCACTGTCATCACTGTTCACTGTTCACCATTCACCATTCACTGTTCACTGTTCACCATTGTACTGGAAATTCTAGCCAGGGATATTAGGCAAGAAAAAGAAATAAAAGGCAAACAAAATAGAAAAGAAGAAGTAAAACTTTCCCTGTTTGCTGAAGACATGATCCTATATACATAAAAATCTACTTGCCCACAGTGGAAGCCTGCTCCCTCCCCACCCTCAAAAAAAAAAAAAAAAAAATCTATAACAAAGCTCCTAGAGGTAATAAATGAATTCAGGAAAGTGGCAGGGTACAAGATCAACATCCCAAAATCAGTAGTGCTTCTATATACTAGTAACTAACAATCAGAAGTTGTCAGGAAAAAAATTCCATTTACAACCAAAAGGATCAAATATCTACAAATAAATTTAACCAGGGATGTGAAGGACTTATACACAGAAAACTTCAAAACATTGCTAACAGAAATCAAATACCTAAATAAATGGAAGGACATTTCATATTCAAGGACTGGAAGACTAAATATTATTATATCAATTCTACCCAAAGCAATTTACAAATTCAATGCAATCTCAATCAAAATTCCAACAACCTTCTTTGCAGAAATGGAAAAGTTAATCATCAAAATTTATGTGGAAATTAAAAAAAAAAAAATTTATGTGGAAGTGTATGGGGCCCACAATAGCCAAAGCCAATTGAAAAAGAAACACAAATCTGGAGGACTCACGCTTCCGGATGTTAAAACTTATTACAACACCACAGTAATCAAGCAGCATGGTACTGGCACAAGGACAGATGTATAGACCAATGGAATCAAATTGAGAACTCAAATCAATCCTCACATTAATGGCCAACCAATTTTTGACAAGGGGACAAAGACCACTCAATTGGGAAAGAATAGTCTCTTCAACAAATGGTCCTGGGAAAACTGGATCTCTATTTTCAAAAGAATGATGGTGGACCTCTACTGCATACCATATACAAAATCAACTCAAAATGGAGCAAAGACCTAAATATAAGAGCCAAAACTATAAAATTCCTACAAGAAAATGTATGGAAGCATCTTCGAGACCTTGTATTAGGACTTTATCAGGAAAGTAAATGACAACCTACAAAATGGGAGAAAATATTTGAAAATCACATATCTGATAAGGGTTTAATATCAGATTAAAATTTTTTTAAATCCTTTAACTCAACAACAAAACCATTAAAAAATGGGCAAAAGCCTTGAATAGATATTTCTCCAAAGAAGATACCCAAATAGCCAAAAAGCCACATGAAAAGATGCTCAAGATCATTAGCCAGTACAGAAATGCAAATCAAAGGCACAATGAGATACCATTTCACACCCACTAGACTGGCTATTAAAAAAAGGAAAATTACAAGTATTGGAGAGGATGTGGAGAAATAGGAACATACATTCATCGCTGGAGGGAATATAAAACGGCACTGCCACTGTGGAAGACAGTTTGGTTGTTCCTCAGAAAGTTAAGTATAGAATTAACATATGACCCAGAAATCCCACTTCTTGATATATTCCCAGAAGAACTGAAAGCAGGGACATGAACAGACATTTGTATACCAAAGTTCATGGCGACATTATTCATAATTGCCAAAAGATGGAAGCAACACAAGTGTCCATCAACTGATGAACAGATAAACAAAATGGGGAATATTATTCAGCCATAAAAACGGATGAAGTCCTGACACAAGTGACAACATTGATGTACCTTGAAGACATCCTGTTGAGGGAAATAAGCCAGACATGAAAGGTCAAATATTGTATGATCTCACTGGAATGAAATAATTCCAATAAGCAAACTCAAAGAGTCAGAAATCTAGAATACAGATTTCTAGAGGATGCGTAGGGGGCAGTGTGACAGTTTATTATTTATGAACCCCCAAAAAGAGAAGGATTATGTTTGTAAACTGATCTGTTCCTCTGGGTATGATACCCTTTGATTGTATTAAATTCAAAAGTTTTAAGTTTACTTGATAAAATCAATTTAGGGCTTTTGATTCAGTAGGGCGTGTCTCAAGGTTGAGTCCCCACCCCCTCGGTGGGCTAATATAAAATGGACACTCGCTCAAGAAGACACACGGAAGAAGATACACAGGAAGAAAGAGAACTCCACAGATGCCAGAGGAGAGAAGGCACAAACAGCTAAAGCCTGGGGAGAGATGAGCCCAGAAAGAAACGAGCCCTAGGTCAGCCTACAGCTGAAATCGGAAGAAGCTGGGCCCACGGAGTCTTAAGAAGAAAGAGGAAGGAGAGACCAGGCAGAGATTGCCCACCATCTTGCTTCAACACGTGGCAAACGACTTTGGTGAGAAAACAGCCTTGAGCTGGACTCTTCAGGGCCTTGTAACTATAAGCTTTTATCCCAAATGAATACCCTTTACAAAAGCCAACACATTTCCAGGACTTTGCATCAGCACCCCTTTGGCTGACTAATACAGGCAGGGTATAGGGAGTTAAAGCTTCAGCTATACAGAGTCTTCATTTGGGACAATGAACAATTTTTGGTAATGGATTCACTACATTGTGAATGCAATCACTGCACTGAATTATATATTTAAAGGTGGTTAAAAGGAAAATTTTAGGAGGTATATATGCTACAATAATAGAAATTTTTTTAAAAAATCCATGTAACTGCACAATACAGTGAGCCCTAAGTTAAATCATGGCCTATAGTTAATAGTACAATTATTAAAATGTACTTTCATTAACTGTAACAAATATACCACACAATGAGCTTACCCTGGATGCCCTCCTTGCCCCAGCAGGGGCACCAGGTTAGCCAAAGAGACTGAGAAATGAACAAACGTGGTGTCGGTGGCCGTTCTGCCCCTTGCTGGGCCAGTTCTCTGTTTAACAGGGTTCAAAAGCATGGCGGCTTCTGTACCTGCTTAGCGGTGGCCGGCCCGCTGGATGCCAGCCTGTGACAGGACCACTCAGCAGGCAGGCATTTGAACCGTAAACAACCATTTGACAGATGACAGGATTTTCTAGAGTTGAGTCAAAAAGAAACAGTGGGCCCGAGACCTGCAGAGACGAGACCTGACAGCAAGGCGCCGACAAAATTGGGCCTGCAAATGACAGGAAGCCGGGGGGAATGTTTGTTCTTAACACAGTCAAGGGGGCTCTCTTTACGACAGTGGGGCTGGTACAAGCCAGGAAGGAAATGTATTGAGCAATTTAACCATTCCGAGGGGTGGGTGTCTCCAACACACCCCAGCTCTGCTGCCGGCTCTTGTAGAAACTGATCTCGACAAGCAGATGTTTTATTATTGTTATTATTATTTTCAGTGTAATTACAACTCAAATACTGAAGAAACTGAACAAATGCATCACTGTCAGCAAACGACTTCACTTTTTCTTTTTAAGTGATAAGCATTTTTTTTTTTTTTTTTGGCCCCTTAAATTGCTGATCTTCTAGTGGGGAAAAATCAGGAGATTTAATTGCATGGAACTGTATATCCTATTTCCCCTCTCTGGAGGTTTCATTATGGGCCCGAAATCAGAGAATTTCTCTGCCACCTCTTGCCTTCTCTTCCAGCTATTTCTGGGTTTTAATAATTATTCATTAATTGCACACTATGATAAGATCCTCTCTGTTTTTGAAACATTCTCCCTTTGGCCTCCATACTATTAAAGACCCTGATTGCCTGCCAAGAGTATAAAATTAAAAATCAAAGCATTACCTCCGAAAGGTTTAATACGTGCCATGCTGAAAGAGTTTTTGCAGCTTACAGCCATTTTATTACATCAGCAGCTCGAGGGAAAGTACAGCTCCATGTTGAAATTGTTCTCCTTTGAAATATACGTCAACAGGACCAGCGCTGGGGGAATTTTTCCTCACAGCTGTTCTCTCCTTTGGATGAGTTGCTTGTTTCCCCATATAAAATTTGCCTCTTGCTGATGCCAGACCTCAAGGATAGCTTTACACCGCAGGAGAGAACTTCCCTCAAGGTTCTCTAAATTACAGACAAGCATCCATTTAAAAGGGCGAATCCCATTCAGACTGGCCCCTGAATCCATCAAAAATAGAATCCCATTTTCCAAAACCTAGAGCTGCGCCACCTGCATCCTGCCCTCTAACTCTAGATTTTATATGCCTAGAAAGCAGAGCAAGAGATTGACTTTATGGCCAGCCCAATAAATTTTACACGGGGGTGCAGTCAATATTGGATAAATGAATGAATGAATACAGAAACCTAGCAAAGGTCAGGAAAAGGATAAACTAGAATTTGTCAAAAAGAAACCCAACAAAACAAAACTAACCTCTTGCAAATTTTGCAACTAGTCACACACTGAAATGGGCAGCCCAGAGCAAGCAAATACTTGAGATACAAAATGACACCCAAACTGCCTTTTCATGTGGGTACCCTCTGCTTCCTTTCCACTCTCACCATGCTAGCTCTCTGATTCACATTGTACCCAAGACTTGGATTTTGGGGGCTGTGACTCCGGAAGCAAACCCCAGAATCTCAACTCCCTTTTAACCATGATATTATCCAAGTCATCACTTGTATCTGTAATTCATTCACAGGCTTCCTTTGAAAAGAAAGCAGGACTTACCACTAAAAATGACAGATAGGAAGCATTCCTGACTGCTTCCTCCATACCCACTCCCCAGAACATCCCTAAAGCCAGCAGATCTAATTTATTCAGCATGAAACTTCCCTGAGGACCCTTTCTCAAGGCCTAGAACCATAACTCAGAGTTCAACAAATCCTCAATGCCATCTCCTAAGAAAACCTTACAAACCACACAGGGGGCAGGCACCAAAAGCCCTCACTCCCACCCTTCCTAACCTGACGACCCCCACATTTTGATGCTACTACCCAGTGCCTATCTCCACAGAATTATAAAGTTTGTCTTCCCCTGCCCCATTCATTGCCCTCTCCCCACTCCCTAACCCATGCCCTGCCACGCCACGCTCTAACCTAGTAACCACCTACTCCTCCTTGCTCTTATTGATTCATGGCTCCTTCCCAAGCAGATGTGAATGTAGAAAGAAGATCCCAAGAGGAATGTACTCCAAACAGTGAAATCTCACAAAATGGCAGTATGTGGAGCAGGAATTATGAAACACAAGTGCCTTCCCATTACCGTTTCACAGAACTTGTTTATCACATGTGATTTTTAAAATTTGCATGTATTGGAGACTCCTGGGCGCTGAGCTAAGCACTTGGCTTGTTTTATTTCAGTTAACCCTCATAATGAGCCGAAAGACATACTATTTTTCAGCCCATTGTACAAGGGAAGAAATTGAGGCACAGAGTTCAGTAACTCGATGCCAATCACAGAGCTATCTATTGGACTTAACCAGGACCTCACCCCTCATTGGTATGGCTAGAAAACTTCTTATTCTGCATATGTTATAATCTGTATTTTGCAGTCCCTTGGCCAGGTTAAGGAAAGGAAGCAGAAGGTTGCAGACGCTCCTTCTGGCTTGTTCTTCCACAGATCTGCAAATACCTCCCCTTTCCTCCCTGCCCCCCCGCCCCCCAAATGCCCTGGCTGCCCTCTATCCCATCCTGGAGCTCCCAGCTCCTCAGGGGTGAAGTTTTGCATTCTCAGGCAGAGGAGACCATGGCTCAGCCGGCCTGCCACAGCTTCAGGTGGCAAGCCCACTAAATGAATGTGACAGCCAAGGCCATGAACATGTCTGTAAGAAGACAACTCAGCATCTCGATTTAACTCCAACAAAATTCAATTTCACGTTGGGAACAATCTCCCTTTGGCCTCTGCTACCCTACCCTGATGTCTCTCTTATTTAAATCTGTGCAGCTGGAACCTTCCCTTGCTCAAATGCTGAACACCCCTCAGGGATTTGTAATGGGGAGCGAGGCACTGCTGGATTCATTAAACCCCACACCCAAATGGCATCAGTCCTCACCCAGGAATGCTGGGTAGAAGATACATTTTAAATATCACACATAACAGATTTGCCCATGGGCTTCCTACAGGCATTCTCTTTCTTTGTATAGTCTGCTTCCCAAGCCAATGAGAAGGAGGGGATAAAAAGAGAAATTGAGTTGATTCTAAATGGCCCCAGGGAAAGATGAGTTTCCTGGGCCTTTCCAGAGAGGAGAGATGCTGCTGGACTTCCCATGAAACTTCATCTGGGCTGTACTTTGAAGAAAAGCTGAGTCACTGGCTAGACCAAAGGACCAGGTTATTGTCCCTAGAACATCTTTATTTAAGTATGATTTTGATGGTGTCATTCCTCCTTGTCTAGGAGGTCCTCTCACTCTTCATTATTCATCCCAGGCCTACCCTTTCAGATGCCTTCTTCTCCCTCAAGCCATGTCCACCAAACCCTGTCCATTAGGAAATCTCAGGACTTCTACAGTACCCACCTACAAAAGAAGAGTGGGTAAGGGCACAGGGTCTGGTGTCAGGCTGCCTGCGATCACGTCCCATTACTCAGACTTGCCCAAGGTCACTTGATCTTTTCCTAAGTAATTACTCTACCTCAGTTTCCCCATCAGAAGAATGAGGCAAATTGGTATTACATTCTAAGTATGTTATAAAGATTAAATGAAATAACACCTGCAAACCACTTAGCATGATGTCTGACACATAGTTAACATTCAATGTTAACTGTCATTATTTAATCTCATCACTTGCCCTCCACTCTCTGCCCAATCACATATCCTCTGCTTTAGCCATGTTGGATTGTTCCTCAGTTTACAAACATAAGGAATTTTTTTTGTATCTCTTCACCGTCTTTTAGTCCTCTCTGACTAAAAGGCTCTTCCCTCTGCTTTTCTGCCTAGTAAACTCCTATTCATCCTGCAAAGCCAAATTCAAACATCCCTTCCTCCAGTAAGGCCTTCCTTAAGCAGCCCAGATAGAATGACTTGGCCTCTTCTCTCTGTGTCCACTTGTATTATATATAAGAGGCACTATGTACTTCTGCATTATGCTTAGTTGTTTAAAAGTCCATCTCTGCCATCAGGTTGCAGACCCCTCAAGAGATGAGTTGTAGTCATGTTTATAGCTCAGAGCTATACTCTGGGTTTCATTGGGTCCTTCTGTGTATGGATTGTGTTCCCTCCCCAAGACCTGTCAGCTAGCATCCTGTGATGCCAAGGTCAGTCAGTGTCTTTTATGTCTCTGTAGCTCAGACCTCAAAGGCTTTTTTTGTTGGTGATAATAAATGCCCTCAACAACCAGAGTTTCCGCAGGGAGCTCTTAGAATTACAATGGCTCAAATGAAGAGCTCACCTCTTTTTTTAACCATTCTGGTGGAACATCCATCACGTGCCCAGATATGGGCTGCCAGCCATGGGAGGAGAGAAGTAGGGAGTGCAACAAATGATGAGATCTGTTGCCTGGTCAAGTGGTGCACAAAGCGAGTGGTCCAGAGGACAGTGCCTTGACCTGGTCTTCTCCTTGGTGCTTGCTATTGCACGCATGCAGAGAGCAGAGAGCAGCCTGAGACTCAGGGAAGGTAAAAGCAAAATCTTGCCTATAACAGTGTTGACACAGTAAGGAGTGGATGGATGCAAATGCAGGGGATGGGCTTGTTTTAGTTTGCTAGGCTGCTGAAATGTAATATACCAGAAATGGGTTGACTTTTACAATGGGGATTTATTTGCTTGCAAGTTTACAGTTCTAAGGCCATGAAAATGTCCAAATCAAGGCATCATCAGGTGGTGCTTTCTCCCTGAAGACCAGCTGCTCGCAATCCTGGACTCCTCTGTCACATGGCAAGGCAATGCTGCATCTGCTGGACTCTCCCTCCTCCTCCAAGCTTCCTTGCTTTCAGCTTCCTGCTTCCATGGTTCTTTCTTCATGTGAATTTCATTCTCTTATAAATGGCTCCAGTAAGAGGATTAAGACCCACCCTGGGTCACATCTTACTAAAGTAACCTAATCAAAGATACTATTTATAATAGGTTTATACCCACAGGAATGGATTAACTCTAAGAACATGATTTCTGGGGTCCATCCAGCTTCAGACTGTCACAGGGCTGGTCAGGGAAAAGGCTCTGGAAGGTGACAAGTCCTAGGCTGGGTTTTGAAGTAGATTTATTCAAACCTACCTACATACACACACCCACAAGTGTGAACATATCTTTCTCTATCCCTCTCCCCCCAGCACCCAATACTCTGCCATCACTATAACACATTGTTTAAAAATTGGGCCTAAATACCACAGCTTCTTTTCTGTCCTTAACATGAATCAGTGACCTGGACTGTTTGGAAGGCTGGAGGTATAAAAAACGTTTGTTGAAAAGAATGTCAACATTTCCAGCTCTTGCTGAATAGTTCCTGACTTCAGGGGAACCCATGCCACCCAGCATATGCCCACACAAGCACACCCTTTGTAGTCACCTTTGGATAGAAGGTTTCTGCTTAGCCAAGAGAGGAGTAGCCGTCAAAGTCTGGCCAGGTGTTTATGGTTTCCTGCTTTCAGAGACTCAGCTGTGAAGCAGACAGCAGATGTGGAGGGGCAGCATTCATGGACAGGCATGCTCAGCATCTAAGAAGGATCTATTTACCCACACCTCGTTCATGCACAGACCAATGGTGTTATTAGAAGTGACCTCAAATGCCACCTCCTTGAGGAAGTTGCATCCAGGGCATGTCCAGCTTGGCAAGGGGGTGTTTGAGCTGGATTCCAGTCTCAACTCACCCCCTCGACTAGGCCCCCAGACAGGGCCCAACCTGCGCAAACATACAGCATTCCTGCAGTCCCCAACTCACCTCTGAAACCCCCCAACCATGCCTCGCCCCCATGTTTAATCCCAGTGGAGGGTCACAGTCCCCAGATTTCACTCCTTAGAAGTAATTAGCTTATTAACATCTGATACAACCCCATTAAATCTAGAAAGGCTCCCTTATTTTCCAGATGAGAGATGGAACCATCTGCCCATGTTCACAGTTTAATTTGTAAGACTGAGAATCGAATCCCAGTGGTCAGTTCAGAAAAAGAGCTTTTATCCCATGCAGAGAAAAATTTTCTCCCCAGCTACAGACACTACCTCTAGACATTGTCAGGTGTTTCACAAATACTGTAGCAAAGATAGACCAAGAGAGAAAAGAAGGGAAAACAACCCAACTCAACCCATCTCCTGGAAAACTAAGTCACAACTATTGTTTCACCACATTCCTCTGATTATATGTCTGCCAAAGCATCTTGACATATGAAGGAAAAAACATCTTTTTCTCTTTTTTTTTAGTTTTAAGGTACCATAGAGAAGACAATCCATAACCTCCCTTCAAAGCCTGTTAAAAATTACATTACTCTCCGAATTGTCATACCCCACCCAAGCAGGAGTTTCTTCATCTGCTCCCATCACAGCGTAGGCTCTCAACAGCTCTTGGAGAAAAAGAACTTACCATCCTCCACATGAACCATCTCACTCATTCAAAGAAATGTTTGGAAATCACCCCTCAGCCTTCCTGCCTCTTTATTAACTTACCTTAATTTTTTTTTTCCCATTTCACACCCACTCTCATTTTCTAGCTGTCCATCACTTGTTTTCTGGTCTCCAGATGCTTTCCCTGGGCCCCAGCTGTGCCAATTACATTCTCAGTTCTTGGGGGTCAGAGACCTTCCTCAATGTTCCCGGCCCACCACTTAAGCACGGTGCTGCCCGTGTGGGATCACAGGCCCCAGGCTTTGCTAGCTCAGTGGGACTTCAGGGATCACCTGTCCCATGACTCTCAATTCACCTATGGAGCCTGTGTGCCCCTTCCCACCCCCACGAAAGTCTGCTTACTGTTAGACTCTGAGCTTCTGCCTAATTTCCAGGCTCCTTGGTGGATTCTCATGCTCCAAGTTTTCTACCTAGCCCACCCCTCTCTTACAGAAAAGCAACCTGATTTTTCCACAATTCCACATCTATTGGCAGCAAATCTGAGGCTAGAGCTCAGCTGTCCTGGTGCCCTACCCACATGCTTTCCACCATATCAATGTTCTCAACCCTGATCTCATTAGACCAAGAATGCCTTTTCAAAAACAATGCCTTAAAAAAAAAAAAAAAACCTACCCCAGACCAATCAAATGAGAAATTTTGGGGTGGGCTTGGACACTATCTTTTATTTTAAAAAGTCCCCAAACTTGCATTTGATTCTGATGCACAGCTAGAGTGAAGAACCACTGGGCTTCACCAGGCCAGCCTCCAACAATACTGGTTGAATGAATATATGCAAATAAAGACTTAATAAGCCTCAAACAGATCTGTGCATCAGCCAGTGCCTAAAAACTACCTAAAATCAGGATGGAATTCTGCAAGAAATCACACACCCCTCCCCCTGCTGCTTCCCATCTTGCCCCTCAAAGGGAATGAGCTGGTGAAATCCAGAGCCACAGGGAAGGACCTGCATTTGGGAGAAGCTCAGAAGAAAGGGACCCCAGAGTACAGATCTCAAGGTACAGCAGCTGGAATTATTCTTGCTGCTCAAGACTGCAGAGTTGATATTATGGAAGGAATACAAGCAGGACTGTCTACATTAGGGGCATCTATCCCTTTCCACACATCCTGACCCCACCCAAGCTAACTTTCCACTCAGCTGCCCAGAAACCAGAGGCTCCAGTCCGTGACTGTGCCATTACTGTCCCTTTTTGAGGCTCAGCAGGAAGCCCTCAGCATTAGAGAAGGCAAAGAATACAGACCTCTTGGGCCCCATGCCAAGCCTACATGCTACTCCAGTCCTGACCAAAGGCTGGTCCAACCTCTCCATTTCTAACCTAGACCCTTTATGACCTTTAAGGAAGGACAAAGGCAACAGGAATCACACTGGGAAATGACCCTGGGAACCTTACCAAGTAGGTAAGATGGAAGCATATCAATTAAACCACCTCCAGACATCCTTAATAAGCTGCAGTCACATAAAGCTGGTTTTGAACCACGAATGAGCTGCAATCAGAACACAAAGCAATGCTTCTCAACCTGGGCTAGGCAGGCAAGTCAACTGGGGAGCTTTTAAAAAAATACTGATGCCTGAGTTCCATTCCCAGAGACCCTGATTTAATTGGGCTAAGGTTCAGTCTGGTCATCAGGGTTTTTAAAGCTTCTTGTGTGATTATACTGTTCTGAGCCGAGGCTGAGAAGCATTGAAGCAAAGGGACCCTGGAAACATGTGAGATGCAGACCACAAGAGAGGCAGAGAGAAGAAAAACGGAGGCGGAGGGAAGACAGAGAGAACAATGGAGAGATAGAGAAAGAGATTGAGCAAGATGACAAGAAGCAGCTAGAGAAAGAGACACACAGAACACGGAGGAGAAGGGGACTCAGGAGAAGGAACCAGACAGACGGTGATAACCCAGATGGTTGGGGGAAGGAAGGAAGAAGAATGAGAACAAAAAGAAGAAACAGAAAACAAACTAAGAATAGAGGCAGATGGCAGGGAAGGGGGGTGGGGAAAGGTATTTACTGAGCGCTTACCATGTGCCAGCTTCACTGATAGGGGCCCAGAGGAAAGGAAAAGAGAAAGGCAAACAAAGCCCTTAGAAGCAACAGAGAGAAGAAAAAAGGCAAGGAGTTTTCAGGAAACTCGAGCAAACACGTGCAACCTGTTCAAAGAGCCCAGTCAAAAGCACTTCGGAACCAATTTAAATAAAACCTCAATTGGGGGCAATAAACCCAGGTTTTTCATTAAGCCCAACTGGGTCTTTTTCTTTCCCTCATGCAATTAGTCTCTAGCCCCCTCAAGGTGTTCTTGCTTGCACTGTGTTGGGGAGCAGGCCAGCTTGGGGAGTGAGAGTGGAGCCCAGAGGAATTGCTTCTTCAGTGAGTAGGAAAAGCTGGCTGCTTTGAAAAGCCCTAGGTTTGCAGAGGCTCCCTAAAGTGAACTCTGAACAGCAGTTCCTTTTTTTTTCCTTCTTCTCTGAAAACAATGAAAAACGAAGAGGCTGCCAAGGGAGCCTGAGAGCACGGTTAAAATTAAAGTTTCCTTAGCATTTTCATCAGCAACCTGCTTCAGTGGTTCATACCTCGGCAGCAAAACCAGAGCTGCTGCGCTGGTTCCCGCGGCCCGGGGTCTCAGTCGGAGGCAGAAACTCGCTTTGATAACAGTAAATAGCTGCACATCGTGATGACTGGTCCATCCTCCATTAGGGGCAAATGCTTCTGGGTACTAAACTGGTTCTTCACTCTCCCCACACATGCAGAATTATTGAAAATGGAGTGAGCCACTCTTTGTGCCTAAAGAAAATAACTGGAATCCAGCACACCCCCCAGTTAGCAGGAGAGGTGCTTTGAGTAGTTTCCAGCAGGGGTGTTGGTAGTGGTGATCTTTCCTCTAGTCTCCTGAGTGCTTCCACCTAGCTAACTGTACAGGTGAGTTAGCACAGGCACCTGCAGGCTGCAGCTTCAAAGGAGGAAGAGACTTACTCTTCTCCCACTTCAAAGAAACAAATGGAGGTGCCTAGTAACCTTAGTGTGGGGCACAAGGGAGTGGCTACAGGTGTTCTGCCCACCTGCCCAGTCTGGATGGTGTTAGGGCCAAAAAGAAAGTCAAGTCCCCTCTGAGTAACTACCACCAGCACTTAACAGCCTTCACTATGCGCCCTGCACTGCTTTAAGTATTCCACCTGCTTCACCAATATTAGCTCATTTAATCATATTAGCTCCAATTCACGATGAGAAAACTGAAGAACACAGTGGAACAGTAACTCTCCCAAGGTTGAACAGTTAATAGGTGGTAAATTTGGGAGTGGGGGGACCCAGCCAGATGGCTCTGGCTCCAGAATATACCTTTCTATCACATACATATATATATAATATGCATATGATATATACACATAATTTCCCAGCATATTGTGTATATATACACATACATATACATATATATATACACATATATAGAGTATAATGCTGAAAATTGATGCTATTATCCAGATTATTCAAGGTCTGAAAAACTCTGAACCCAAGGTCAAAAGTGTTAGGTTTGGATGGGAGACAGGGGAGGGATTTAGATGATCTGAATAACTGTGTCAATTTGCTGCTATTAAATAATTTCTGGACACTTACCATGTGAAGATTTCTATGCCCAGTCTTTTGAGGGGTGGGAACACAATACCAGATGGGACCAAGCAAACTCAGGTCTCTTCTGCTCTAGAGTCCCTTAACCTACCTGCCCAGAAAATTTTTACTATCTACTCGGGAGGCCAGACGTGTATGTGTTGGTGAGCTCACACATACACAACCAAACTCAACAGCAACAAACAGCTCTTTACAGACTTGGAGACCATAATAGCTAAAAGGAAGCTGAGGAATCATCAAATCTGACATTCCTGTGTTAAACATTGGATAAAACAGCCCCAGGAGAATGAAATGACTTGTCAGAGTCACCTGACCCCCCGCCCCTGGTTATAGCCAGTTTGAAGTGCTTCCCAGTAATATGCAGAAAATGGCAGAAGGTCATCCTCCAAGAGCTAAACCAATAAGGTAATTTGCCATTTCTGTGAGAATCAACCCAAAGAGCTCCTATAAAGATGTGACTTATGGGTTTGGGAACACTCAGACCTCCAACTGCAGTGACCTGGAGGAAATCTGAGGGAGGTAAGATGGGAAGACTCCCTGGGCAATGGTGGGGTGGCTGGCAAGGGGGTGGTTGGACTGGAGGAGAGCAACGGGCTGTCCAAAGAGCCAGATGGAGAGGGGAGAGTGCCAGTCCTCCAAGGCACCAAGATCCCAGGTCTCAAAGCCTCAAGTCTATCTACTGTGGCTCACATCTGCTTCCTGTGATTCCAATTCTGCAACCAGTACTTGTCCCTCAACACCAGACCTATTATCCAACTGCCTACCTGCATCTCTACTGCACGATGAAAAATATCACCTCCAAGGTAACTCCCCATCCCCCAAACCTGCTCTCCCCTCGCCCATCTCAGTTCATGGTGACCCATCCTCCCCTTGGATGAGGCCAAAATCTTTGGCATCATCCTTGATTCCTCTATCTCTCACATCCCACATCCAATCTGCTGGGAAATCCTCTTGGTTACCATTTCAAAATGCATCCAGAATCCGATCCCTTCTCACCATCGGCACTGCTTCCACCCTGACCCAAGCCACAAAGTCTCTACTTGGTGATTTCGATAGCTTTCTAACTGCTCTTGTTTCACTCCTGTCCCTTTGTCTCTGCTCTTCTCAGAGAACACAGCATCCAGAGTGACCCTTTTAAATCCTTAGATGCTGTCACCCCTCTGCTCAGACAGTTTCCCATCCAACTCCAGTAAAACAGCAAATCTTCCAGGACCTGCCGCCCCACCTTTAGTCTCTAACCTCATCCCCTATGATGCCCTCCTCCCTGACTCAGTTTCGGCCACACCAGCCTCGCTGAACCCCCCAGGCACACTGCCACCTGAGGGCTTTTGCCACCTGTGCTCTCCCCCTGGAATGCACTTTCCCTACACACCTACATGGCTCCCTCGCTCACCTCCTCCAGAGTCGCTGCTCAAATGCCAGGTTCTTAGTGAACCCTTGCTGACCACCCTACTTTCTTTCTCTTTAGCAATAATCCCCATTTGACATGCAAAAAGCATAGTATCTGCTGTTTATTTCCTGACTTTCCCCATTAGACAATAAACTCATGGTGAAAAGGATTTTTGTCTATTTTGCTCTCAATGTCTAGAAGGACCCTTGGAATATAGTGAGCCCTTAAATATTTAGTGAACAAATTAATGCGTTTCTGCTGAGTAAATCTGAGTACAATTTAGGGTCTCATTCTTTGCTGGTGGGAATTCAAAATGGTGCAGCCACTTTGGAAGACAATTTGACAGTTAAACCCACCATACATTAGCCATATACCACCAAGTGACCCAGAAATCCCACTCCTAGCTATTTACCCAAGTGGATGAAAAGCTGTGTTCACATAAAAACTTTGAGAATGTTTACAACAGTTCTGTTCCTAATCACCCCAAGCTGGAAATAACCAGGGTAGCCTTCAACAGGTGAATTGATGAGTACAATATAGCATTTCCTGCCACATGCTGATCCACTGTGAAGATGTCCTTCTGCGGACACAAACCATGGGGCCTACACAACAGATGTCTTTCTCATTCTACATATCCATTATAAATTATCAAATTGGCATTCAAGTTTTTAATACATTAGTCTCTCTGGGTGGTTGGTCCATCCCTGAGAGAAAGATCTACTCTCACTGGGCTGATGGGAAGGATATTGGACAGTCCTTGGACCCAGGTGCCATCATCAAAGCAAATTTTACCTTCTACAATCTCTTGACTTTATCTAGCAAGTCCCTAGCTGGGCATCTGTCCTTGCATTCCCAATGCAACACTCACTCCCATGGCTTATAATCAAAGATTGATAGACCTCCAAGGGGCCATAGGTCCTGCCTGGGCCACCCCTCATTCCACCAACGTGAAACAGGAGCTGAGTGCTTGTCTTGGGTCACCCGGCTAAACAGTGGTAGTGCGTGCTAGGACCCCCAGGGCTGGTCCTCTAAAGACCTGGCTGTCATCCACGCACTTGTGTGTTGTGTGTGTGTATAAATGTGACATTCTGTTTTCTTCTTCTTCTTAAACCTTTCCCTTTCATCCCTACTCCCAGGATGTCTCTTCTTGATGTAATAGGACGTAGATAAACTTGTTAGCTAGAAAATGCTAGAAATGAAACCCGAAGATCAGCCAATGTATGGTTTGTTTCAACATTACCTTCCAGTACTTTTGCATTTAACTTTCTGTTCCTCAATAACGTCAAGCTTTTGTGTAGTTTTGACCATATACAGCACCATGTCAAAGGATAAGTGATAAATTCATTTTGTAGCTTTGTTCTACCATATAGGGAAAAAATGGTAATACCTACATTTTTTTTACGAAGGCATACTTGAGATTTAAATGAATTTGCATAGGGGTTACAGAGAAATAAAATTAAGGTACATCAGTCCTTTTCTCCCACATATTTACAATGCCTTCTTTTTTTATTTTTTTTTTTAAAGATTTATTTATTTATTTATCCCCCCCTTGCTGCTTGTGCTCGCTGTGTCCATTCGCTGTGTGTTTCTTCTGTGTCTGCTTATCTCCCCCTTGCTGTGAGGTCCCGCTGCATCAGCCCACTG
>JAQZBX010016844.1:0-36099 GCA_029593785.1 Cabassous unicinctus
CTCTATCCACTGAGCCACACCCGCTTCCCTATCCTTTTAAAAAAGGTGTTTTTATTAATGAAATTTTAATCATTTACAATAGTAAAGAAAATAATATAATAGACACAATGAACCCACCCATCAATAACCCTGCTCCCAATCACCACTCATTATTTTGAAGCAAATCCTAGACATCATATTTTATGTATAAATATTGTATTGTGTATCTCTTTTTATTTTACTTAATCATATCATTATCCAATTTATAATGATTAATTTTTTTTATACCAGATAGCCACTATCCTGTTAATTTAAATTTTTTAAATTAGAAGTTCATATTTATGACTTTGGAAAAAAACTTTGTAAAACTTTGTGATTAACATATTTATCTATTTGATATATATTGTACTTTTTTCCCTTACTATATTTTGCTGAAGAATCCTGGTCATTTGTGCTGTAGAGTTGCCAAGTCTGGATTTCACTAATTGTATCCCTACACAATTAACTTTCATAATTTCTTGGAGCTGGGGTTCTTTCCTGACAGAGAAAACTACACAGCCACATTTCAATTGCTGGCTGTTGAGTACAGTTGGGGAAAGTTCCAGGAAGATCAGCAATTGACTGGTGCTAATTTAAATCCCTCTAGTAGCTGCTTCTAGAGCTTAACAGAAAGAGGCAGAAACAAGTTTGAGCAGCTATAGTTTCCTGAAGAACAAGGGAATCCCACATGCTGCCTTCCAGGAAACAGAAAAAACACTGAGAGGTCATCAGCTTCTCACTTTTCACAGCTTCTGGAGAAAAAGACTTTTCTGAAAGGAGTTTTCTCAGACAAACCCTCACTACACAATAGTCATTTCAGCCTCCTTGACTGACCTCCAAGTACTGAACAGCTGCCACATCTGCCTGGATTACCTGAGAGACCCTGTGACCATTGACTGTGGCCACAACTTCTGTGGCTCCTGCCTCCAGCAGTGCTGGGAAGATCTAAATGACATCTTCCCCTGTCATGTCTGACTCCACCACTGCCCCGATGGGAAATTCATGAGGAACACAAAGTAAGGCCACATGACTGAACTTCTGAAGCAGCTTGCCCCAGAAGGAGCAAGAGGAAACATCAGGAAGAGAAAGCCCTGAGTGAGAAACACAGTCAGGTGCTGACCCTGTTCTGTGAGAAGGACCTGGAGCCGTTGTGTGCACAGTGCAGGGTCTCCTCTGAACACTGGGATCACTACCTCATTCCACTTGAGCAAGCTGCAGCTAGTCACAGGAAGAAGCTCAAAAGATCCCTTGAATCCCTTAAGAAGATCATTGAGGGTGCTGAGAAGGGTTATGAAATGCAACTCTTAAAATCATGTGAATTAAAGTGGAAGTTGCCAAAGTGGAAGGGGAAATTGATCTCTGAATTTGAACAACTTAAGTGTCTCTTAGGAAAGGAGCAGGAAGTAAATTTTATGAGGCTACTAAGTGAACGGAAGGATGTTGAAAGGTTGTTGAAGGATGTTGAAACTAACTGAAAACTAAAGCCAAATTTCCCACCATATAGCCACACTAAGAAATCTGTTAAGTGAAATAACAGACATCTGTACAGGGAGATCTGGATTTACTGACAGGTATTGAAAGTATCCACAACAAGCATGAAAATTTCCTCCACCAACTTGAGAACCACTTAACCATCAATACTTCCCCTTCTGCACCACACTGCCAGACACTTTTTTCTCAATTCTTCCTCCCTATAACCTGAACAAAGACATTGAAAGTAAGTACTAGTATGGTCATGGATTTGACATTTGACTCGGATTTATGTTAGTGACCTAACAAGTAATTTTATTATACAGACCTTCCTTTCTTACCACAGAGTAGGAAAAAAATATGGTAGTTCCAGAAAGTGTGCATTTATAAATTCTCTTGGCTTTGGTCTGGAAGATGTGGTTATCCCCAGATTCAAGGCTTGACTCAGTGTCTTACCCCTGCAGGGTACAACAAAAATTATCATACTAACATGCTCCAGAAGGAAGTTTTTCACAATAGTAAGGACTAAAGTTTTTAAGTGTACTCTAGTTTAAAATCATTGCTCAGCTCCAAATTGAGGCATCAGCAGAGATGCTTTCTCACCAAAGTCAGCTGTGTCATCCTGGCATGTTGTCACACAGTGCCACATGGTGATGGCCATCAATCTCTAAGAAGGTCTCTACCTTCCCCTCCAGAAACTATCATCTCTTGGAGCTCAGATTTAAGCAACCAGACATAGGGCTTGTCTCTTTCTAGGCCTCCTATATCCGTCTCAGCTGTTTCATTCTCTTCCCAAGTTCAGCTATAAACTAAATGGCTCATCTCTTCCTGTGGCCTCAGCTGTTTGAGTCTTTCCTTTCTGTCAAATGGCAGGATCAAAAATGGTAGAGCTCTGTTTTCCTGAGTCTGTCTGAGTGAGTCTTCCTTTGTGTTTCTGTTTATATCAGACCCAGCAAGGGGGCAGAGACTCAACTTGAGTCAGGCCTCACTGATACAGTCCAATCAAAAGCCCTAAGTTGATCTTATCAAACAATCTAATCAAAGGCCCCTGAGCTGAATGTAATGCAATCAAAGGGTATCACATGTGGAGGAAAAGATTAATTTACAAACATAATTTTTCTTTTTGGGTTTCACAAAATAATTTCAAATTGCCACAAGTGGTTTCCGTAGAAATGGAAATATATATTTTCAATGAATCTATGTCTGCATTCGAATAACACTATGCCAAGTGTAGTACAGGTTCCTTATAATAAAGTAGTCCTAATTTCTTCCTCCCATAACTCATAAATGTCTGTAATTCATTTCACTTAATCATAAACTATAATCATCCAATGTATAGTTGCTATTATTATTTGGAACAATTATTTTTTCATCACTTCACTATCCTTTAAATGGTTGTGCTAGATATTATGAGAGGCTGTGTTGATGAATTAAAATCTAACATAAATTTTTAATGATAACAATTCCCCGGTAAGACAAGGAACTTGAAAAACTTTAATTTCATTTAATCTCCTTTCATGTTTGTGTTATTATTTCTGAATATTAATTCCACATATATTAAAAACTTATATGCATTCTTATTATTATTTTATATATTAAATATATTCTTAGTTTTATCCCCATAAAAAATAAAATAAAATAAAATCTTTGCACAGGTACATGTATCTTTAGGAAAACCCTTGGATCATTTTTGAATCTCATTTCATTGAACTGTAAAATGGGAATTATAATAACTTCTTTCTTATTATAAGGATACCACATAAATGGTAGTTAATATATACCCACTGATCTTGAGCAAAATGCTTTTATTTATTTATTTTTTTTGAGATTTATTTTATTTTTTTCTCCCCCCACCTCGTTGTTTGCAATTGCTGTCTGCTCTCTGTGTCTGCTCATCTTCTTTTTTTTAGGAGGTACCAGGAACTGAAGCTGGGACCCCTCCATGTGGAAGGGAGACACCTAATTGCTTGAGTCACCTCTGCTTTCTGCTTATTGTATATCTTGTTGTGTCTTCTCATTGCATCATCTTGTTGCGTCAGCTCACCACACCAGCCCATTGCACCTTCTTATAGTGCCACCTCGCTGTCTTGCTTGCCTTTTTAGGAGTCTCTGGGAACTGAACCTGGGACCTTCCACGTGGTAGGGGGATGCCCAACTATTTGGACCACATCTGCTTCCCAAGCAAAATGCTTTTAATCTTAGATTTGAATCTAGGTCCAGAGAAGGTCCACACATTGCATTAGTTTCTTAGTTCTCTTTCAATCTAGCTCTTACCACTTTCAATCTAGAATAATGTTCCCTGCCCCCCTCCTTGTCCTACAGAATGTCCCATATTCTAGAATTACCTATTAGTTCTTGATATAAGTTTTGTCCCTCAAGCCTTCAATTTTTAAATTTATTGAATCTTTCCCCTCATTTAAATCTGTCAATAATTTCCCATAAGTCAGGATGATGTCGATCAACCTTGGCCTAGCATTCGGAGTCTTTTATAGTTAATAATCTTCATCTTCTGGCTATGTATCCTTAAATCACTTGACCTTTAAAATTTTTTAACAGGCATGTCATGCTCTCCTTCCTCCCCACAAATCACTCTCTACCTAGATTACCTACATTTCCTCACTGCTTTCCTGGGGCTAAGTTCTTCTGCTTTTGGAGAGTCAGCCAAATAGAGATCTTCTATCACTCTCAGAAGGTTAAATTTGTGTCAGGCACTATGCTAAGAGACTTTCATACAGGCCCTGATTCAATTAACCCTCAGAAAAACCCTATAAGTTAGGAGCCATTATCCTCAATTACAGCTGTTGCAGTGGAGTGAAGAATTTTAACAGGCTTATCCAACATTACATTAATTAGCATAACATCTATATGGCACTGCCTCTTTTTTCTATTCCCACAGCATCTTATGCATTTTTCTATAACTATTAAGCACATTATGACAGTGTCTTGCTCATATTTAATAACATATATCAAAAACTTAAAAAGGGAAAAATAGGAGTTTTTGATTCTAGGACTAAAATGGTGAAAATAGATAAATACAAATTGAAGACATCAATACCTGATAGAACTGGGTTTTCATCTAACTCTGCCACTTAACTAGCCATATGTCCTTGACCTACTAACGTAATTTCTTAGAGTTTCAGTTTCTTTTGCAGAAAGTGGAAAATAATAATTAAGAAAATAATGTAATGCAAATGTCTGAGTGACTGGCATTTAACACATGTTCAATAACAAGTATTGCAAGAATATTGTGACAGTTTGAATTTGGTGAATCCCCAAAAAGAGAAAGATTATGGTTTTGAATGAATCCATTCCTGTGGGTATGAGACACTTTTGATTGGACTACTTCAATGAGGCATGACTCAGGTTGAATTGCCACCGTCTTGCTGGGTCTGATATAAATGGAGACACAGAAAAGAGAGCCATCACCACCTTTACCCTGCTATGTGTGAGAGTGGACTTGTGTATCTCTAGCAACCAAAATCTGAAGCATGAAGCCCCCAAGAGGCTGGGACTATGGAGCAGCCCAAAGCTGAAGAGACAAGAGTTGGGCTCTCAGAGACAGTGAGTCCACAGGGGAAGGCAGGGACCTCATCAGAGATTGCCCAGCATCTTGCTTCACCACATGGCAGTAAGCCAAGATCACCAGAAGCTGCCTTTGGTGAGAAAGCACCTCTGATGCCTTGATTTGGACATTTCACAGCCTCAGAACTGTAAGATTTTCCCCTAATAAATTTCCTATTATAAAAGCCAACCTATTTCTGGTACTTTGCATTTGGCACACTAAGACAAATATCTTATAAAATCTCACAAGTATGAAGACTTCTTAGAAATCTAGCTCAATCCTAAAACTTATTATAATATAGCCATTAGCTTCATTATGTTATATATTACATATACATTACACATATACTTACAAATAAAATACACTAATATTTAAACAAAAAGTTGCCATTTCCCTTACAGTTGTATTAGTCAGCCAAAGCGGAGCTGATGCACAATACCAATAATCAGTTGGTTTTTATAAAGGGTATTTATTTGGGGTAGAATTCCACAGTTACCAGGCCATAAAGCATAAGTTTCTTCCCTCACCAAAGTCCACTGCCACATGTTGGTGCAAGACAACTGCCGACATTTGCCAGGTTCAGGCTTCTTGGGTTCCTCTCTTCCCGGGGCTGTTTCTCTCTTGGCTTAGCTCATCTGTTTCCTCCACAAGGTCAGTTGTAGACTATGAGGCTCTCTAGGGTTTGCTTCTCTCCACAAGGCCAGCTGTGAACTCTCAGGCGAATGGCTCATCTATATCCCGGGCCTTTCTCTTTTCCTCATGACCAAACTGTCTTACTTCCCAGGGCTCCAGCTCAAGACTCCAACAGAAGAACTGCTCCCACTGTCCTTTGCCATTCCTTTTATACTTGATTCCCCCACCCACCAAGGGGTGGGGCTCAACACCCTACTGACATGGCCCAGTAAATGCCCTAATAATAACTTAATCATTCCTAGATGAACAGATCAGCTTACAAGCATAATCCATTATCTATTTTTGAAATTCATAATTATATCAAACTGCCCAACTGTAACAGTTGCTAAATTCTCAATGACTAGTAAAGGTACTGACCTTTCCAACAGGCTCCCTGCAATAGAGTGGAGCAGGTAACTTTCATACACTAATTTTGGAGGTGCAGGAGAGAAGTTTCAGAATTTTAAAGTACATCATTAATTTTGTTAAAATACATTCAACTTGTAAAATATTCCAACATAGAACTACTCAAAATAAATCATACTTTCTGCCCACACTCTATCCCTTCAAGTGACACTGCAACTTCACCTTTCCAATTCTTATTTAATACCTTCTTATGGGTATTTTTGGGCAGGCTAAGAAAGAAGAGGAATGTATAGGGATGGGGACAAGAGTGCATGGGGTAGTCAGACATTAGAAAAGCAGATTGTAACTAGAAAACTGTAAAATCAGAAGGAAAAAAGTACTTTGAAGATAAGTACAAAAAGGGCTCTAGCACAGAGCAAGGAATATGATAGTTAGTCACAGCAGATAGCTATTATCATTATGCCCCATATCCTGGGGCACACAAATCAGTCTTCCCTACTTTTCGAAATCAGTCAAGCAGTGAAGAGCTTTGAAGGCACTGCCACCATCCACATGCAATTTAGGCTACCCACATCTCTCCCTAGGATTACAGTTTGAGTCTTCTGTTTTTTCTATCCCCAAAAGTGATGGCCCCTCTAAATCAATTCCCTAATGCTGTAGCTAAGTATATTTCTTTTCAAATACAAATATTTTCCTTTTATCTCCCAACTTAAAACATTCCACTGGTCCTTTATTACATTAAGGAAGCAGTTCTCAAACTTCAGCTTGCTTTATAATCATCTGAAGGTCTCAGCAAAGAAAACAGCTGGGCAGCATATCCAGAATTTGATTCTGTAGGTCTGTTGCATTTCTAACAAGAAATGCTTTTTAAAGAAAAAAGACTTAAAAGGGCCATCAAGGAGAGTGATGTAATCAACATGGTGACCTAAGATGTCCTCTGCAACAATCTCCACTCAGAATCAGCTAATAAAAGGACAAATCTCACATGCTAAAAATTCTGGAGGATGGCAGAGTGACAAAGAACTCCACAAATGTTGAACTGAAGACAGAGAAAAATATCAGGTAGGAAAATTCCATCCTGGGCCACCAATCAGTTTCTGTTCCCCTCCCCCTCGCTCAGTCCTGCAAAGCTTGGAAGTTGCTCAGAGACAGCACAGTCCAGGAACAGCCAGCCATGTTGCAGACTATAGAGCCACCCACAGCAGCAAGTTAGAACCCCATGCATATCCAGGCACAAGGACCCAAGTCCACAGACACCCAGGGCGGAACACAAGACGTTGAATATGCTTCGTGCTGCATACAAAACATTCCACAGGTGAAGGGAAAAAAAGACACACTGTGGCAAAATTGTTACAGGAAGTGTGCGCATTCAATCTATTTTCTGTTGGTTGAAAAGCCTAAAGGCAAAACAGACTTTTCTGGATTGACCCACATTTCAGGATTGACACCATCTGGCTCTCCATGGCAGGATACCCTATTGGGGAGGAAAGCAGAAGCAGTAAAGCCTCACAGAAAAAAATAAGGGGCAGGCATGATGAGACTGAACTGCTGTAAGATAGGACACGTCCTGAACTGGAAAAGTGTAAGGAAGAGTGAGCACTGAGTGAGAGAGAAAATTTAAACAAGTCATAGGAAATGGGGAGAAAATTATGCACAAAAACAAACAGAACAGCTCAGGATTCCAAGAGAAAGAACAGAGGAATGGAAGCTTTCTCATGGAGATGAAACAACTGCACAAAGAGTGCAATCTTAAAAATTATATTGCATGTCCAGGGCAAGAAACAGATAAACTCTGAGAATACCTGAACAGTTAAACACAGGCAACTGTAAAGATACAGAATAAGTTGTATGAAGCATCAAAGAAGACCATTAACATAAAGCCAATCAATAAGAAAACCCTAGGTGAAAAACTGACTTTCAGAGTTAACTCATCAAGATAATCAGATGCCTAGACATCATCAAAAATTACAAGCCATACTAAGTAAAAGAAAGATATGGCTCAGTCAAGGGAACAAATTAAAAATTCAGAGGAAACACAGCATTTGGAATAATTAATCAAGGAAGTCCAAATAAACCTAAGTCAATTCAAGGAGATGAAGGAAAATATAGATATAAAACTAAAGATATTAAAAAGACAATGTATGAGCATAAAGAAGAATGTGAAAATAGAAAAACATAATATAAATTATGGTGATGAAAGGCACAATAGTACAGACTAAAATCCACTACAGGCATAAAACAGCAGAGTTGAACAGGCAGAAGAAAGAATTGGCAAACTAGAAGACAGGGCAATCAAAATCATACATTCAGAAGAACATATAGGGAAAATAATAGAAAAAAAATTGAGCAGTGTCTCAGGGCGATGAGCAACATCACAAAGCATGCAAATATATGCATTATGGCTGTCCCAGAGAAGAAGAGAAGGAAAAAAGGGTGGAAAGAATACTGAAGAAGTAAGGGCCAAAATTTTATGAAAGACATAAACATATATGTCCAAGAAGTACAATATACTCCATAGAGAATAAATCCTAAAACCTAATTTGAAACATGAATTAATCAGAATGTCAAAAGCCAAAGATAAAAAGAGAATTCTGAAAACAGCAAGAGAAAGCAATTTGCCACATTCAAGTAGCCCTCAATAAGACTAAGTGCCTGTTTCTTATCAGAAACCATGGAGGCAACAAGGGAAGTTGTATGATATATTCAAGGTACTGGAAGAGAGAAACTGCCAGTCAAAAACTCATTTGGCAAAACTGTCCTTCAAAAATGAAGGAGAAGAGGAGGGGCAAGATGGCAGCAGAGTAAGGAGCTCTGGGAGTAAGCTCATCCTACAAGGCAGTAAAGTAATCACACAGAGATATATAAAGCATCTGTTTGGGGGTCCCAGGAGACCAGAAAAGCATCCTGCAACATCCTTGAAAGAATGGAAGGAGAAGACTGCCTGTCTGCAGAGAAGATTTGTGAGTAGAGCACTCCACACCACGGAGGCCAGTGCCCATTCTCCACTGGCGGCACAAGCCATCTCGGGAGATATTCTATGGCTGGAGTTGGAAGCTCCATTTCCCAAAACAGAGGACAAAAAGACAGGTGTGCAGCAAAATCAGCTACTGATTAGAAAATTCAGCTAACTAAAGTATAATCCTAAGAACAGCTAAAGATTGAACCTGTCTAAGCCAGAAAGAGGCTGGTAGCTGCCATTTTAACTCTGCCCCTGGCAAGAGGGGAAACGGGGCTGACTGAAAATCACAGTAGTGGTATGGACTGAAAATCACAGTAGTGGTATGGACTGGCTTCTTTCCATCCAGATCGGATTGAAGGTCTAGCTTAAGCCCCAGCCCCACCTCCAGCAGGGAGGAAGCTGAGGGGAAACACACCAGCCTTTCTGGGAAACTGCAGGCCATGCCACAGAGGCAAGTGATCATCTTAATCTGGCGGTACAAGCCGCCTCAGGAATTATTCTGTGGCTGGAGTTGGAAGCTCAATTTCACAAAAACAAGTGAGGAACAGATGGTTGGCCACCAACTTCAGCTACTGATTAGTAAATTTGGCTGACTAAAGTATAAGCCTAAGAACAGGTAAAGTTTGAACTTGTCAATTTTGGAAAGGGGCCGGTGACTGACATTTTGACTTCTCCCCCAGCATGAAGGGAAGCAGGACTGACTGAAAATCACAGTGAAGGTAGGGACCAGCTTCTTTCCACCAAAATTAGACTGCAGCCATAGCCTAGGATCCAGCCCCACCTGTGGCAGGAAGGAAGCTGGCAGGACCTGCACCAGCCTCTCCAGGTAACATCAGGTGCACTTGGCATGCACAGATCCAATAGACAGACACCTGGGGCTCCATTCACTCACCCCATAGGATAGGAGAGGAGCTGTGTTTCCTCAGCCTCTCTCGACAACTGCAGGCACTTTGAGCCCACAGAAATTGGTTTCTTGAGTGCCTTCAATTCCATCTCCACCCCTCCAACCTCATAGGATAGTAGGGCCAAGTGTTTCTTCAGCCTCTCTGGGAAATTGCAGGTGCTTGCACGCCAACACAGACCTAATAGTTGGACACCTATAGCTCTATTGCTGCCCCCAAGTAAGGTAGAATGAGAACTGTGTTTCCTCAGACTTTCCAGGCAGTGGCAGGCACTTTCAGCCTGCATGAACTGGACTGCTGGGTGCATGGGGAATAACCCCCACCCTAATAGGGTAGGAGGGACCTGGTGTATCCTCAGCCTCTCTGCACAAAGGCAGGTATTCTTGAACTACAGGTACTTAACTGTTGGATGCCTGTGAATCCACTTCCACCACCCAATAGAATAGGAGGGGGATTGTGTTTCCTCAGCCTCTCCAGGAAATGGCAGACACTTTCTCCCTACATGTACTGAACTGTTCAGTGTTGGTGGTTACATTCCCATTCCTAAAGGCCAGATGGGCCAGTACTCACTCACCCTCTCAGGGAAACTGCATTTAGCCCAGGAGAATTATATAGCTGGACAGTTCAGAGGGTCCATCCCCACCCCTAGCAGGATGGGGGAAAGGACTACATCAATCTATCTGGGTATCTATGGTTATTTTGGACCCACACAGCACAGATTGCTGCCCATGCCTGCAGCTCCATCCCTGCCCTAGGCAGGAGAAGAAGGGGTGTGAAGTTGCACGAGTCTTTGCAGGCAACTACAGGCAGTCTTGGCCTGCATGTCTTTGATTGTTACACATGGCTGTGGCTCTGTCCCCAGCAAAGGAGAGAGGTGGGAGAAGCTTCATCAGTCAATGGGGCAATACTGGCAGCTTCAGCCTCCACAGCTTACAGCACCAACTATATCCTTGGCTCCCACTACACAACCAGCAAGGGAGAAAGGGCAAGAAAGCCCTAAACTAAAGAGGGAAACATCACCAAGAATAAATATATCTAGTAAGTCAGATGCCAAGACACCAATAATATATTACAATTCATACCAAGAAAGTTAGATATAGCCCAATTAAGGAAATAATATAAGCCTTCAGATGACATAAAGGAGTTAAGACAACATTTCATAGATGTTCAAACAAAGTTCCTAAGTAAATTCAATGAGATGGCTAAAGAGATTCAAGATATTAGGAAGTGTCTACTGGGTGAGCACAAAGAAGAATTTGAAAGCATACATAGAAAAATTAATCTTATCGGAATGAAGGGAGCAATAAATGAAACTAAAAATACACTGATGTCATTTAGCCAGAGATTTGAGGAGGCAGAAGAAAGAGTCAGTGAACTTGAAGACATGGTCTCCAAAAGCCAACATACAAAAGAACAGATGAAGAAAAAAATGGTGCAAGACAGAAAGCTTTCCTGGTGAGATCAGGAACAAGACAAAGATTCACACTGTCACCACTGTTGTTCAATGTAGTGTCAGCAGTTCTAGCTGGAACAATCAGGCATGAAAAAGAAATAAAAGGAATCCAAATCAGACAGTAAAACTTTCACTATTTGAAGATCTTCTTATACCTAGAAGTCCTGAAAAATCTGTAACAAAGCTGCTAAAGCTAATAAATGATTTCAGTAGAGTATTAGGATACAAGTTCAATATGCAAAAATCAATGGTGTTTCCATGAAAAAATTTCAACATCACTAATGATTAGGGAAATGCAAATAAAAACCACAATGAGATATTGTATTAGTCAGCCACAGGGGTGCAAATGTGAAATACTAAAAATGGGTTGGTCTTTATAAAGGCTATTTATTTGGGATAGAAGTCCACAAATACCAGGCCATAAAGCATTAAATTTCTTCTCTCACCACAGTCCATTGCCACGTATTAGAGCAAGACAGCTGCCGAAGTTTGCCAGGGTTCAGGCTTCTTGGGTTCCTGTCTTCCCAGGGCTGTTTCTCTCCAGGCTTAGCTCCTGTTTCCTCCACAAGGTCAGCTGTAGATGATCAGGTGAACGGGTCGCTTCTCTTCTCCTGGGGCCTTCTTTCCAACATCAAAACTGCTTCTCAAAAACTGCTTCAACTCTGTTCTTGCCATGCCTTTTATATTTGATTCCCCACCCACCAAATGGTGGAGCTCAACTCCCTACTGATGTAACTCAATCATGACCAGATTAACAGATCAGTTTACAAGCATGATTCAATTATATTTTTGGAATTTATAATTACATCAAATTGCCAAACGGCCACATTCCACCCTCTGAATTCCAAAAATACATTACAATATTCAAAAGACCTTAAATCAGTAACAATTCAAGTACAAAATCATATCATAATCAGTTTAAAGAAATACACTTTGCCTTCAGTCAAAATCCCATCTGCTATAGACCTCTGAAACTTACAAAACCATTTAAATGCTTCCAATACACAAATGGAAAGACAAACGATAAATATTTTCAAAATCATAAGAAGAAATTGGGATGTTAAACCTGAGTCACAGATCCTATTCCGTTCAGTAAAACTGCAGGGCATCCTTCACTCGATTTCAAAGTGTGAAAGTCATTCTTTAGATGATGGTTTCTTCTCCTTGGGGCCACATGGGGACCCACCCTTTCCACAGGATTGCACAATGGCCATTTTCTTGGTTCTACCCTCATCAAGCATCTGGGTGTCAACCAAGCTCTGGACCTCACCCTCCAAGAGTGATGGGGTGATTGCCACACCTTACCCAATCTTTGGGTTAGAGTCTTAGCCCCCTAGTACAGTGAGGTGAAGACAACATTCCTGCTAACCTTTGGCATATAGATTCAACCCTCTCAGAGCAACGAATTGGCCACCTGGGCTTCCCTAACTTTTGGCAAACAGGTTCATCCCTCTCAGAGCAATGGGTTGACCACCTGGCCTTCTCTAATCCATGGGAAACAGGTACACCCCTCTCAGACCTATGGGGTGTTGACCTTAACCTCCCTAATCTTTGAGGAATGTGCTCCACACTCCCTACACCCTGTGATGGCAAAACTCTCCCAGAACATCAGGTGGGGACATCAACTTTCTTCAACTGCTGGGGAAAACTCACCCTTTCTGTACATATGGGTGGGACTCCTCTCTTGGCCCAAGGAGATGTCTTAATTCCAGATCTCTGCTTCCATGGTTTTCTTCTTAAAGCTGTTTTTCTTTCAATCTCTCCTTTCCAAGTCCTCTTTTGTCCAAGCTTACAGTGGTTTTGTTCATACAGCTCTCTCAAAAACTTTGTTGGTTTACCATGCAGGAAGCAGGGGTCCAGGCCATCAGATAGTGAGACTTTCCATAAGTCTTTCCAAAATAACTGCGTCTTCAATTCTGATTTACAAGTTCCAAGTTTAGTAAAGTCTTCAAATATGGCATTTTCATCTGGGAATCTGATTTCCAGAAACTTGGAAGTTCCAGAATCAGCTTCTGTTTTCTTTGTGCCCAAAAGTTCAGTTCTTAGTGTATTTTGCTCATCTAGTATTTTGCTGTAAGCTACAAAGAAAAGCCAAGCCACATTCTCCGAGTTTACCTTGGAGAGTTTTTGAGCTAAATGCTCCGGTTCGCCGTTTTCAAATTCTGTCTTCCATATAACACCAGGAGCTAATCTTGCTAACTTCTCTGCAACTTTAAAACATGGATCGCCTCTCCTCCAGTGTCCAATAATAGTTTCATCATTTACTTCTCAGGCATCATAGAAAGTCTCTTTAGCATCCATGTTACTATCAACAGTCTCTTCAAAGTGATCTAGGCCTTTTCCATCAAGCATTTCACAATTCCTCCAGAAAATACCCCTTACCCATTTATAAAACCATTCCAACATTTTGGTATATGCAAAAGCACTACCCCACTCCCAGTACCAAATTCTGTATTAGTCAGCCAAAGGGGTGCTAATGTGAAATACCAAAAATAGGTTGGTCTTTATAAAGCATATTTATTTGGGGTAAAAGCCCACAGATACCAGGCCATAAAGCATTAAGTTTCTTCTCTCACCACAGTCCATTGCCACATGTTAGAGCAAGACAGTTGCCAATGTTTGCCAGGGTTCAGGTTTCTTGGGTTCCTCTCTTCCTGCGGCTGTGTTTCTCTCCGGGCTTAGCTCCTGTTTCCTCCACAAGGTCAGCTGTAGACAGTCAGGTGAACAGCTCACTTCTCTTCTCCCAGGGCCTTCTTTCCAACATCAAAACTGCTTCTCAAAAACTGCTTCAACTCTATTCTTGCCATGCCTTTTATATTTGATTCCCCACCCATGATAGGGTGGGGCTCAATGCCCTACGGATGTGGCCCAGTCAACGCCCCAATCATAACTCAATCATGCCCAGATTAACAGATCAGTTTACAAGTATGATCCAATTATATTTTTGGAATTTATAATTACATCAAATTGCCAAACGGCCACAGATATCACTTCACACCTTACAAAATGGACACTATTAAAAAGACAGAGAACTACAAGTGTTTGGAGAGGATGTGGAGAGATAGGAACACTTATTCGCTGTTGGCAAGAACACTGTGGAGGATTGTTTGGCAGTTCCTAAAGGAGTTGAATACAGATTTGCCATGTGACCCTGCAATACCACTACTGGGTATATACTCAGAAGAACTGAGAGCAGTGGCACAAATAGACAGCTATATACCTACATTCATAGCAGTATTATTCACAATTGCCAAAAGTTAGAAGCAACTTAGGTGTCCATCAACCAAAGAATGAATAAACAAACATGGTGTATTCACATGATTGAATATTATACAGCGGTTAAGAAGAAATGAAGTTGGAAACCATATGACAACATGGATGAACCTGGAGGACATTATGTTGAGTGAAGCAAGTCAGACACAAAAGGACAAATACTGTATGATTGCATCACTATGACTAAATATATTGTGTAAAATATTGTATGATTCCATTTATATAAACCAATTTACAAAGATGAAATTTGATTAGTGATTATGTACGGTTAGGGAAGGCATGCTAAGGGGTGTGGAGTTATTCTTTTTGGAGAAAAAAAATCTAAAATTTTTGTGATATGAATACATAAATTGTGATTATACTAAAAGCTGCTGATTATACACATTAGATAGATCATATGGCTTATGAATATCTCAATAAAACTGCTTAATAAATAAATAAATAATTGTGCAAGAATAGCCAGAAATAGCAGCTATGTACAGCAGGGGAAACAGTGAGAGATTGAGAGGTGAAAAATTTTCTTGTTTGTTCTGTTTTGTGTTTAATTATTATTATTATTATCATTGAAATAATGAAAATGTTCTAATAATATTTGAAGTGATGAATGCAGAACTATGTGATTATACCAAATACCATTGAGTGTACACTTTGGATGAATTGTATGCTCTATTAATATGTATCAATAAAATTTATTTGTTAAAAAATTCAGTGGTGTTTTATACACTAGTAATGCTCAATCTGAGCAGGAAGTCAAGAAAAAAATTCCATTTACAATAGCAACTACAAGAATTAAATATTTAGGAATAAACTTAACCAAAGGTGTAAGCACTTGTATTCAGAAAACCACAATGCATTGTTAAAAGAACTTTTAAAAAGACCTAAATAATAGGAAGAACATTTCCATGCTCATGGACTGGAAGACTAAATATCATTAAGATGTAATTTCTACTCAAATTGATACACAGATTCAATACAATCCCATAAAAATTCCACCAGCAATATTTTAAACAAATGGAAGCCATAATTATCAAATTTATTTGGAAGGGAAAGGGGACCTGAATAGCCAGAAACTTCTTAAAAAATGATAAGCGAAGTTGGAAGACTCTCGCTTCCGGACTTTAAATCATATTACCTAGCTACAGTGGTAAAAACAGCATGGTACTGGCATCAAGATAGACACACAGACAAATAAATACAAAATGATGGTTTCAGAAACAGACCCTCAATGTTATGGTCAAGCGACTTTTGACAAACCTGTCAAACACACCCAGCTGAGGCAGAACAGTCTATTCAACAAATGGTGCTGGGAGAACTGCATATCCATAGCCAAAAGAAACAAAGAGGACTCTTATCCCACACCTTATATGAAAATTAACTCAAAATGGATCAAAGTCCTAAATATAACTGCAAGAATCATAAAACTCTCAGAAGAAAATTTAGAAAAACATCTTCAAGACCCGGTGGTAGGTGGTGGATTCTTAGATCTCATGCCAAAAGCACAAGCCATGAAATAAAACATGGATAAATGGGACCTCCTCAAACTTAAACACTTCTGTGATTCAAAGAGCTTTATCAAGACGGTAAAAAGGCAGCCACTAAAAATGGGAGAAAATGTGGGGAAACCACATATCTGATATAGGCTTGATTTCCACTCTAATAAAGAGATCATACAACACAACAATAAAAGAGCAGGCAATCCAATTTAAAAATGGGCAAAAGACTTAAACATTTCTTCAAAGAGGAAATACAAATGGCCAAAAATCACATGAAAAAATGTTCCATATAATTAGCTATTAAGGAAACACATATCAAAATGACAAGGAAGCATCATCTCATACTGCATAAAATTGCCATTAATAAAAAAACAGACAACAATAAGTGCTGGACTGAATATGGAGAAATTCACTGTTGGTGGGATTGTAAAATGGTCCACCCTCTGTGGAAGACAGTTTGGCTGTTCCTTAAAAAGCTAAATATAGACCTGCCATAAGATCTAGCAATTCCTCTGGTAGGAATATATCCAGAAGAACTGAAAATTGTGACACAAACAGACATCTACACAAAAATGTTCACAGCAACAGCATTATTAACAATCACCAAAAGATAGAAACAACCCAAGTATCCATCAACCAATAAATGGATAAGCAAAATGTGGTATATACATATGAAGGAATACTGTGCTGCAGGAAGAAGTAATGAAATTGGGACACACATGATAACATGGATGAATCTTGAAGACATCATGCTAAGTGAGGTAAGCCAGACACAAAAGGACAGATATTGCATGGTCTCATTAATATGAACTAAATATGAAGAATAAATGCATGGAGTAAGAACATAGAGTGTTGGTTATTAGGGGACGGGAGGAAGGCTGAGAAAGACTGCTGTTGCTTAATGTATAGGTAAGTTTTAATTAACTTGACTGCAAACGTGTGGAAATAGATAAGAGTTGATGGTAACACATTTTAGTGAGTAGCAGTTGGTTTATGAATGGGATTGTGGCTGAAAGGGGTGGTCTGGGGATGTAACTGTCAATTAAAAGAAAGCTAGAGAATAATCTAGGGTCTGAATAACATAGTGAACCCAGAGGAGGATGAAAATTGAGGTTGATGGTACAAATGCAAGAGTATCCTTCTGTGAGCTAAAGCAGATGTACATCACTATTGCAGGGTGGTGGGAATGTGGGGAAGCATGGGAAAAATACAACTGGTATGACCTACAGACTGTGGTTAACAGAAATACTGTAATATTCATACATCTATGCCAAAGATGTACTGTGTGGATGATGGCCTTTATTGGAAAAAGTGTGGCAAATGTACACTATGGGCCATGGTTGGAGGTAATAGTAGGATGATATCCCATAATCTGTAACAAATATTCCAACAGGGTGTATGTAGTGTGTTGGTGAAGGGGTGTTATTTGGGAATTTTGCACATGTGCATGATTGTATTGTAAGTTCAAAACTTCTGTAATAAGAATATATTTCTTTAAAAATAAGGGAGAATTTGCAATATTCAAAGAGAAACAAAAACCAAGAGTTTGTCAACAGAGACCTGCTCTACAAAGATTACTAAAGTGAGTTCTGCAGGTTGAAAGGAAAAGACAGGAGAGTAACTTGGAGTAGTGTGAAGAAATGAAGATCTTCATTAAAGGTAACTAAAAGGGTAAATGCAAAACCCAATAGTACTGTATCTTCAGTATCTTTAATTCCTGTAAGAGTCGTAATACAGTTAAACAAGAAAAAAACTTATTTCCTGATAATGGACATGTAAAATATAAAGCAGTAAAGTGAGACAAGACAACATAAAGAGGGGAAACAGAAAATAAACAAGACATAGCACACATATATAGAACACTGCATCCCAAAACAGCAGGAGATACATTCTTCTCAAGTGTACATGGATGATTCTCCAGGATAGATCACATCTTGGGTCACAAAAAAAGTCTCAATAAGCTTAAAAAGACTTAAAGTATACAAAGCATCTTCTCTGACCATAATGGAATGAAGCTAGAAATTAACAACAGGAAGAAAAAGGGAAAATTCACAAACATAGAGATTAAATAACACACTCTTAAATAATCCATGGATCAAAGAAGAAATTGCAGGAGAAATTAGTAAATATCTCAAAATGAATGAAAATGAGAACCCAACATATTGAAACCTTTGGGATGCAGGGAAGGCAGCGCTGAGAGGGAAATTTATAGCCTTCAATGCTTACATTAAAAGAGAAGAAAGAGCTAAAATCAATGACCTAACTACACAGCCAGAGGAACTGGAAAAAGAAAAGCAAACTAATCCCAAAGCAAGCAGAAGGTAAAAAATAACAAAGATTAGAACAGAAATAAGTAGAATTCAAAACAAAACAAAAGAAAAAACAGTAGAGTGAATCAACAAAACCAAAAGGTGGTTCTTCAAGAAGATCAATAAAATTGACATTCCTTAGCTAGGTTGACAAAGAAAAAAGAAGGAAGATGCATATAAATAAAATCAGAAATGAGAGGGGAAATATTACTACTGACTCTTCAGAAAGAGTGGTTCAACATAAGAAAAACAATTTAATGCACCACATTAAAAAAATGAAGGGGGAAAACCATTTGATCACCTCAATTGATGCAGAAACCGCATTTCACAAAATTCAGCATACTTTCTTGATAAAAACACTTCAAAAAATAGGAATAGAAGGAAGCTTCTCAACATGATAAATGCCATATATGAAAAATCTACAGTAGCATTGTACTCAGTGGTGAAAGAATAAAGGTTTCCCTCTAAAATATGGAACAATACAAGGATACCCACTGTCACCACCGTTATTCAACATTGTGCTGCAAGTTCTAGCCAGAGCAGTCAGGCAAGAAAAGGAATATAACTGGCTTACAAGTTGGAAAGGAAGATGTACAACTATCACTATTTATAGATAACATGATTGCACATATAAAGTCCCAAAAATATCTACAACAAAACTACTACAGCTAATAAATGAATTCAGCAATATGATGGGGTACAAGAACAACACGCAAAAATAAGTAATGTTTCTATATATTAATAGTGAACAATCTGAGGAGGAAATCAAGAAACAATTCTATTGACAATAACAACTAAAAGAATCAAATACCTATGAATAAATTTAATGGAGGATGAAAAGAACTGGAATATAGAAAACTATAATACATTACTAAAAGCAATCAATGATCCACATAAATGGAAGGACGTTCCATGTTCAGGGACTGAAAGACTAAATATCATTGAAATTTCAGTTCCACCTAAAGTGATTTACAGATTCTGTGTACCTCAATCAAATTACAAAATCCTAATTTGCAGAAATGGAAAAGCCAATTATCAAATTTATTTGGAAGGGTAAGGGGCCCCAAAGAGCCAAAAACATCTTGAAAAAAGAACAAAGCAAGAGAACTCACATTTCCTGACCTAAGCTTAAGCTTATTACAAAATATACAGTGGTAAAAACAGCATGGTACTGGCACAGGTACTGACATACAGACCAGCAGAATCACACTGAGAGAACAGAAATAGGCCCCCACATTTATGGTCAATTGATTTTTGATGAGGTTGCCAAGTCCATTCAATTAGGAAAGAATAGACTCTAACAAATGGTGCTGGGAGAGTGGATAGCCATATGTAAATGAATAAAAGAGGATGCCTATCTCACACCATATACAAAAATTAACTCAAAATGGATGAATGATCTAAATATAAGAACCAGGGCTATAAAACTCCTAGAATAAAATGTAGGTAAGCATTTTAGGATCTTGTGTCAGGTAACGGTTTCTTAGACTTTATACCCAAAGCACAAAGAACAAAAGAAAAAAAAGATAGATGGGACCTCATCAAATTTAAAACTATTGTGCATCAAAGGACTTTAGCATGAAAGTGAAAACATCTTGGGAGAAAATATTTGGAAACCATATATACCATTAGGATTTAATATCCAGAATATATAAAGAAATCCTACAATTCAACAATAAAATGACAAATAACCCAATTTTTAAAATGGGCAAAAGACTTTTCTCCTAGGTAGGTATACAAATGGCTAAAAAGCATATGAAAAGATGTCCAACATCAATTGCTATTATCCAAATGCAAATTTACCACATGAGATATCATTTCACATCCACTAGAATGGCAAAGATTAAAAAAACAAAAAAATTATAGGTACTGGAGAAGCTATGGAGAAACAGTAACATTCACTGATAGTGGGAATGAAAAACAATGCAACCACTGTGGAATAGTTAGGCAGTTCCTCAAAAAGCTATGTATAGAATGCCATATGACCCAGCAATCCCTCTCCTAGGTATATAGCCAAAAGTATTCAAAGCAGGGACATGAACAGCTATTTGCGCACTGATGTTCATAACAGCATTATTCACAATTGCCAACAGATGGAAGCAACCCAATTGTCCATCAACTGATGAATGGATGAACAAAATGTGGAATATACATACAATGGAATATTACTCAGTCATAAAAAGAAATGAAGTCCTGATATATGAGACAACATTGATGACCCTTGATGACAATATGCTGAGTGAAATAAGCCAGACACAAAGAGACAAATATTGCATGATCTCACTGATATTCACTAATTAAAATAAGCAAACTCATAGAATTGGAATCTAGAATACACATTACCAGGGGCTAGGCTAAGGGTAGAGAATGGGGAATTAATGCTTAACTTGTACAGAATTGCTATTTCATTAGGTTGTAAATTTTTCTAAATGGATTGTGGTTATACTAGAAAAATACTATGTAATTTACAGAACTGAATTATGTATGTGAATGTTGTTAAAAGGGGGAAATTTTAGCTTGTAAATATGTTACTAGAATAAATATTAAAAAATAAAACATAGGACTATATCACACAGTGAACTCTATTGTAAATGATGGACTACAGTTAATAGTACAAGTATAAAAATGTTCTTTCATGATTTATAACAAATGTATCACGCTAATGCAAGGTGTTAAAAATAAGGGGGTACATAGGGAAAAAATACACCTCATGTAAACTATGGACTATATAGTTAATAGTACAATTTTAATAGTCTTACATTAATTGTAAGAAATGTACCACACTACTGCAAGGTGTCAATGAATGGGGGTTTAGGGAATGCTGTATTTTTTATATGATTATTCTGTAAACCTATAAAATCTCTATTTAAAAAATAAATTTTAAAAAAAGCTCCATCAAGATCTGGCCCCAAGCCACATCCCCTAACTTCCTATCATATCATATACCATAGTTACAATTGCACAATTATTTTTAGTGATTATATAACTCCGCCACTAAACAGCAAGCTTCTTTGTGGGAACTTTTCTCTAGTTTTGTGTATCATGGAATCCCTAATGCACATTCTTGTGCTGGGCATATAGTGTGTGCTCAAAAAGTATCTGATGAATAAATAGAACTTATGTTAGCTTCCCAGCGCTCAGTTTCACACATCGTCATTGAATGATTCTTAACATGCTGAGCCTAAAACTGCTCATCTTTTTATTTAAAATAATTCCTACCTGTAAGATTCTTGCAAGGTAAATGAGTGTTTAAATTGGCCAAAAAAGTGCAGACAATGTAAGATGGTAGGTTATCAATACGGGGCGGCCACTATTCCACTCCCTTAAATGTGCCCTGTCCCCAGCTTTGGCCACTGCCCAAACTCTTTCAGATCAAAATGTTTGTTTAACGCAGGCCCACCATCTCCATTCTGATTCCACAAGTCTAAGCTGAGATCAGGAGTCCTTTAGTTTTCACTAGACCTTTCCAAGAGTATGAGGCGACCTAGTGGTGGACAAGCCGTAACCCCTGGCTATAGCGCACGATATGCGTTCAGTAATCCTCCTCAAGCTAAGCCTCGAGCTAGACCCTCCTTTGACCCTTCTCTCAGCCTCCTACCTTACCTGGAGCAGGTGGCTCAGGCCTTTAGACCCAAGGCAGTGTGGAAGCCTGAGTCGCATGGGATGCAGGAACCAAGACCCCAAGCGCCCTAGTGTGCGAGTTCCAACAGCAAGGCAGTGGTGGGTGGGCTAGGGTCCCTGCATGCTCAATGTTCCTGGTTGTTGGGGGAGGGTGTGGAGAGATCCTGAGAATGGCTGGAGTCTGCTCTCTTCATGACCAGGGCTTTGTGCGCCTCAACTGTTCATTCAGTTCCCAATTAAAACCGTTTCAGAGTCTTACTGTTATTATCCTATGAGGAAATTGAAAGCGAAAGTAAGGCCAAACAGTACTCATTGCAGAGTGGTTTTCACAGCTTCACCACCATGCTGTTCTCCTCCCAGTGGGTAAGAGAGTGGAGAACTCTGTAGTGAGCTTCTTCACTTAGTCTGGGATTGAAGGATGGGGTAAATTGGGTGGGGGTGGGGAATGGTAAACCATGAAATTAAAGAGGAACCATTCCAGTTCTACAACTTACTGGCTACATGGATGTGATTCATGGATTTGACTTCTCTATGGTTAATTTCTTTATCATCAAAATGGGAATATTAATCTCATAACGTAGAGTGCTGAAAGAATTAATTAGTGCAAGTGATTACCTAGTGTAGCAGCTAGTAACTAGTACATGTTCAATAAAATTGTATTTCCTTTCTTACTCAATGACGTTTTTCTGTTTTCATGTGTTGTCTTGCTACTCATAACCTAAGAAAAACACATAAGCTATAGAAGAATAGCTAAATATCAGCTTCTTAAAGTTTTGCTTATACTAATTTTGAACGTCGAAAAGTAAAGTCACTATGGGAAAATGGCAGCATAGACACAGGCTTGTCAAACCTTCCTCCCTAATCCAAATTAACACAAAATTAAAAATAAGAAAGAATAAAATAAAATTTAAAAAAGTTAAGACTAGATTATTGGTTCTGGCACTAATGAAGAGCCTAACCTTTTTATTACCAACTTCAGGAAATGGTGAAAATACAAAACTATTTAAAGCAAATAGAATCAGCATATCAGCCCTGCCCTTAGAGAAGTTCCTTCTTCAGGGTGAGGGTGGATGCATTAAATCCTATCAATCTTCATTGATCCCTTGTCCTTACCAGATTGGTGAGACAGGGTTGCAATGTGTATGTAGCATAGAGGAAAGATGAAAAGCATTAATATAAATCCACCCAAACAGAAACATTTGATAACATTAAGTGAACTTTAAGAAGCCCGGGGGGAGGGGAGTGATTAAAAGAGGAATAACCATATCTTTGGATCATATTGTATCTCATTGTGTTAGTGGGTGGGTCTGTGCTCCCCCCCACCCCGTGTAGGATTATGCCCCACCCCAGCAACTGGGTTCACTAAGGTCTTTCCTGAGGAAGTGACATTTAAGGTGAAATTCGAGAGATGACTATTAGTTGGGACAGATTCCAAAGTAAAAGTCTTAAAAGCTGAAGGAATAGTAAATCAAGTTACTGACTCTAAAGACCAGTGCCTGAATGATTAAAAAAGGTTGATTTGATTGGAGCTTCAGGGGAAATGGGGAGGTGCAGAAAGTAGAAAAGACAAAAAGTGTTTTTTCTGAGGCAAATGAGATTGGCAAGAACAGATATTGCAGGGCATTTCAAGGCTCCAGGCATACGAGGTTGAGTTCAATCTCTGAACCCATACACATTACATATAAAATGTATCAAAAAATGTTTGTTTCTGCTTCCCTCTGGGGACAGAAGTAAGATTTAGAGGGAGCAGATGTAACTGTCCTATCTTTCTTTATGTAATTTGTAAATCCTTTTTTTAAAAAAATCCATTTATTTTCTTTGCCATTTGAAAATAATTTTTAGAAGAGCAAAAGAAAAGGGCTTTAGAATAGTTTGAAATATTCTGCTTTAATAGGGTGATAAGAGAAAAAGGAAGTTTTGGTTTAGGCAGATACATTCTTCTCTTTAAAAAATATGTAAAGCAAACAGAATAATTTACAGGTTTCTTTGGAAAGATGGAGGAGAAAAAAGTTGGGAGAGAATGAATCTAAAATTTGTTGAATGAAGTAGGAGTCATATATATAGAGATACATAGGTCTCCGGCTAAACTAAAGTGGTAATCACTAAACACATTTGCCTCCAAGAGACATAAACCTATGGACCACAAATTTTTTTGCAATTTTCAGTGGCATTTCAGGAAAGTATTTTTGTTTCATTATAAAATATGTGGGTTTTTACATTTATTTATTTATTTTTATTTTTATATTTTTATAAAATATAAAAATACATAAATGATATATCAAAAAAGGGGGATTCCCATATGCCCCACCCCATCCCCTCCCACACTTTCTCACATTAACGACATCTTCCATTAGTGTGGTACATTTGTTAAAATTGATGAACATATATTGAAGCATTGTTGCTAAACATGGACTATAGTTTACATTATAGTTTACACTTTGCCCCACACAATTTTATAGCATTTGCAAAATGTATAATGGCCCGTATCTGTCACTGCAATATCATGCAAATCAATTCAAATGTCCCCAAAATGCTCAATGTTATATCTATTCTTCACTCTCCCTTGCCTCAGAAACTCTGGCGATGACTGTCTTTATATCAATGTTATAAGTTCTCCAATATTAGAATAATAAGTCTACTTTGGCCCATAGTTGAATTCCCCCCTTATTTTGGCACAATCTTCAATCTTGAGGATTTGGGGACTGTGATTCCCATTCTGCTTCTGATTGACAGAGGGTTTAGATACTATGGGGCAGATGGATGAAACAGCCTTCATATTTGTTCTTCATATTTGAGACAATTGCCAGATACTACTTTAATTGACTCCTAAGCACTTGTTTTCACATACAATCAATGTCAAAATGCTGCTTTTACCGAATGCTCTGTGAATGCCGTATTTTCTTCAGTTTTGAAAAGCAATATAGATACTGGTTTCACTGACTGCTATTCACTTGTTTTCACTTACAATCAATGTCAAAAAACTAGATTTAACTAATGCTCTGGGAATACAGTATGTTCTTCAGTTTTGAAAACTAAACCAGATACTGGTTTCATTGACTGCTATGCACTTGTTTCACATACAATTTCAAAACACTGGTTTTACCCGAAATCTTTGAATGCAGAATATTCTTCAGCTTTGAAATGAAACCAGATACTGGTTTCATTTATTGTTATACACTTTATTTTACTTATAATGGCAAAACACATGTTTTGCATAAAGCTCTGTTAATGCAGTATGTTCTTCAGTTTTGAAAATTAAACCAAAACCTGATTTCATTGACTGCTATGCACTTGCTTTATCTTACATCCAATGTCATAACCCTGGCTTGATCAAAGCCTCTGTGATTGCCATATGCTCTTCAGTTTTGAAAACTAAGCCAGATACTGGTTTCATTGACTGCTTTAAACTTTTGCACTTAAAATAAATGTCAAAACACTGGTTTTAACTAATGCTCTGTGAATGCAGTATGTCCTTCAGTTTTGAAAACTAGGACAGATATATTTTCACTCACTGCTATTTACTTGTTTTCACTTACAATCAATGTCAAAAAAACAAGATTTACTTAATGCTCTGGGAATACATTATGTTCTTCAGTTTTGAAAACTAAGCCAGAAACTAGTTTCGTTGACTGCTATGCACTTGTTTTCACTTACAGTCAGTGTCAAAACACTCATTTACCTAACGCTCTGTGAATGTAGTATATCCTTCCGTTCTGAACACTAAGACAATTACTGGATTCATTGACTGCTATGCACTTGTTTCTCTTAAAATCTATGTCAAAACATTGGTTTTACATAACACTCTGAAATGCAGTATGTTCTTCAGTTTTGAAAAGAAAGCCAGATACTGGTTTCATTGACTGCCATGCACTTTTTTTTCACTTACAATGTCAAAAAACTGGTTTTACCTAATGCTCTGTGAATGCAGAAAGTTCTTCAGTTTTGAAAACTAAGTCAGACGCTAGTTTCTTTGACTGTTAAGCTCTTGCTTTCATTTGCCATCAGTGTCAAAGCCCTAGTTTTAACTAATGTTCTGTGAATGCATTACTTTCTTCAGTTTTGAAAACTAAGCCAGGTACTGGTTTCATTGACTGCTATGCACTTGGTTTCCCTTACAATCAATGTCAAAAACGGGTTTTACCTAATGCTCTGTGAATGCATTATGTTCTTCATATTTGAAACATATGCTAGATACTGGTTTCATTGATTGTTATGTACTTGTTTTCACTTACAGTCAATTTCAAAACACTTGTAATACCTAATGTCTGTGAATGTAGTGTGTTCTTCAGTTTTGAACATCAAGCCAGATACTCATTTACTTGACTGCTATTCAATTATTTCACCTTACTATGAATGTCAAAACCTTGGTTTTACCTAACAGTCTGTGAATGTAGTATGTTCTTCAGTTTTGAAAACTAAGCCAGATACTGGTGTCATTGACTTTATGTACTTGTTTCCACTTACAATCAATGTCAAAATACTGGTTTACCTAACAATCTGTGAAAGCAGTATGTTCTTCAGTTTGAAAACTAAGCCAGTTACAGGTTTCTTTGACCCCTATGAATTATTTGTCTTTTACAAACAATATCAAAACACTGGTTTCACCTATTAATCTGTGAATGCACTATATTTTTAAGTTTTGAAATCTAAGCTAGATACTGGTTTCATTCACTGCTATGCACTTGATTTCCCTTACAGTCAATGTCAAAACCCTGGTTTTAGCAAATGATCTGTGTTTGCACTATTTTCTTCATTTTGGACTAATCAGACAGATACTGGTTTCATTGACAGCTATGCAGTTGTTTTCACTCATAATCAATGTCAAAACACTGGTATTACCTGACGCTCTTTGAAGGCAATATATTCTTCATATTTGAAACATATGCCGTATACTGGTTTTATTGACTCCTCTACATGTGTTTTCACTTAAATCAATGTCAAATCCCTGGTTTTACCTAATGCTCAGTTAATGCAATATGTTCTTCAATTTGGAGCACTAAGCCAGATGCTGGTTTCATTGAATGATTTCACTTGTTTTCACTTATAATGAATGTCAAAACACTATTTTTACCTAGTGCTTTTTGAATACAGCATGTTCTTTAATTTTGAAAAGTAAGCCAGATACTGGTTGCTTTGATTTCCAATCACGTGTTTTCATGTACAATTAAAGTCAAAACCTGATTTTATCTAATGCTCTGTGAATGCCATATGTTCTTCATATTTCAGCATATGCCAGATACTGGTTTCATTGACTGCTATGCACTTTTTTTTTTCACTTGCAATCAAAGTGAATACACTGGTTTTACCAAGGGCTCGGTGATTCCAGTATGTTCTTTCATTTTGAAAACTAATTGAGATAATGGTTTCATTAATGGATATGCACTTGATCTCACTTACAATCAATGCCAAAACACTGGTTCTACCTAATACTCTGTGAATGCAGAATGTCTTCAATTTTGAAAATGAAGCCGATACTGGTTTCTTTGACTGTTATGCTGTTGCTTTCATTTACAATCAATGTCAAAACCCTACTTTTACCTAACGCTCTGTGAATGCAGGATGTTCTTCAATTTTGAAAAATAAGCCACATACTCCTTTGATATACTGCTATACAGTTATTTTCACTTACAATCTATGTCAAAACACTGGTTTTACCTAATGATCTGTGAATTCAGTATGCTCTTCAGTTTTGGAAATTAAGCCAGATACTTTTTTCTTTGAATGCTATGCACTTGTATTCACTTACAATGTCAAAACACTGGTTTTACCTAACACTCTGTGAATGTAGTGTGTTCTTCAATTTTGAACACTAAGCAAAAACTGGTTTCATTGACTGCTATGCAGTTATTTTCACTTACAATCAACACCAAACAATGGTTTTACCTAATGCTCGGTGAAAGCAGGATCTTCATCATTATGGAAAATTAAAGCAGATATTGGCTTCATTGACTGCACTACGCTTCTTTTCACTTGCATAGTCAAAACACTGATTTTACCTAAGGCTCACTGAATACAGAAAGTTCTTTAGTTTTGAAAACTAGGACAGATATTGGTTTAATTGAATGTTAATCACTTGTTTTCACTTACAACCGATATCAAAACAATGGGTTTAATAACTCTTTATAAATTTCATATATACATCACTCTGAAAATTAAGCCACTTACTGGTTTGATTGACCACTATGCTCTCGTTTACTCTTACAATCAATGTCAAATCCTTGGTGTTACCTAATGCTCTGTGAATGCATTATTTACTTTTGATTCGATAACTAAGTCAGATACTGGTTTCATTGACTGCTATGCACTTGTTTTCACTTACAACCAATATCAAAACACTGGTTTTACCTAATACTCTGTGAATGCCAAATGTTTTTCATATTTGCGTCATATGCAAGATAAACTGTTTTCCTTAACTTCTATGCACGTGTTTTAACTTACAATCAATGTCACAACACTGGTGTTACTTGATGCTCTGTGAATTCAGTGTGTTCTCCAGTTTTGAACACTGAACCACAGACTTGTATCATTGACTGCTATGCACTTGTTTTCACTTACAATCAATGTCAAAACACTGATTTCACCTAATGCTCTGTGAATGAAGTATGTCTTCATATTTGAAACATAAGCCAGATGCTGGTTTCCTTGATGGCTATGCACTTTTTTTCAATTACAAACTGTGTCACTACACTGGTTATACCAAATGCTCTGTGAATTCAGTGTGTACTTCAGTTTGGAAAACTAAAGCAGATACTGGGTTCAATGACTGTTATACACTTGTTTACACTTACAATATCAAAATATTGGTTTTACCTACCGCTCTGTGAATGCAGTATGTTCTTCAGTTTTGAAAACTAAGCTAAATACTGGTTTCATTGATTCTAAGCGCTTGTTTTCACTTACAATTAATGTCAAAACACTGATTTTACCTAACCCTCTGTGAACACAGTATGTTCTTTATTTCTGAAAACTAATCCAAAGACTGGTTTCCTTGACTGTTATGCACTTGTTTTTATTTACAAACAATGTCAAACTGCTGGTATACCTAATGTTCTGTGAATGCATAATGATCTTCTGTTTTGAAAAAATAAGTCAGATACTGGTCTTTGACTGTTATGCTTTTGCTTTCATCTAACATCAACGTCCAAAATTGGTTTACCTAATGCTCTGTGACTGCAATATGTTCCTCTGTTTTGAAAACGAATCCAGATACTGAACACTTTGAGTGCTATGCACTTGTTTTCTCTTACAACCAATGTCAAAAGACAGGTTTTACCTAATGCTCTGTGAATGCAGAATGTTCATCAGTTTGAAAACAAAGCCACATTCTTTTTTCTTTGAATGCTATGCACTTGTTTTAACTTAGAATGTCAAAACACTTCTTTTTCCTAATGCTCTGGGAATACACTATGTACTTCAGTTTGGAAAACTAAGCCAGATACTGGTTTAATTGACTGCTATGCACTTGTATTCACTTATAACTAATGTCCAAACTCTGGTTTTACCTAATGTTCTGTGAGTGCAGAATGTTCTTAAGTTTGAAAACTAAGCCTGGTACTGGTTTTATTGACTGCTATGCACTTGTTTTTTCTTAAAATCAATGTCAAAACCCTGGTTTTATCTAACGCTCTGTGAATGCAGTATAATTTCAGATTTGAAAACTAAGCCAGATACTTGTTCCTTTGACTGTTATGCTCTTGCTTTCATTTACAATAAATGTCAAAATGCTACTTTCACCTAACGTTTTGTGAATGCAGTACATTCTTCAGTTTTGAAAAATTTGCCAGATACTAGTTTGATTAACTGCTACACACTTATTTTCACTTACAATCAATGTCAAAACAGTGGTTTAACCTAATGATCTGTGAATTTAGTATGCTCTTCAGTTTTGGAAACTAAGCCTGATACTTTTTTATTTAAAAGTTATGAACTTGATTTCACTTACAATGTCAAAACCCTGGTTTTAACTAATGCTCTGGGAATGCAGTATGTCCTTGAGTTTTGAAAACTAAGCCAAATCAGCATGAATTGACTGCTAATCACTTGTTTTAACTTACAACCAATATCAAAATAATGGTATTACCTAATGCTCAGTGAATGCAGTGTGTTCTCCAGCTTTGAATACTAAAATAGATACTTGTTTCAATGACTGCTATGCAAGTGTTTTCACTTACAATCAATGTCAAATCACTGGTTTTACCTAACGCTCTGTGAATACTGTGTGTTTTTCAATTTTGAACACGAAGTTTGATACTGGTTCCATTCACTGCTATGCATTTTTTTCCACTTACAGTAAATGTCAGAAAAATGCTTTTAACTAACACACTGTGAATGCAGTGTGTTCTTCAGCTTTGAAAACTAAGGCAGATGCTGATTTCTTTGACTGATATGCATATATTTTCATTTACAATCAGTTTACAAATACTGGTTTATCTAAGACTGTGTGAATTCAGTATGATCTTCAGTTTTGAAAACTTAGCCAAATACTGGTTTCATTGATTGCTATATACTTGGTTTCTCTTACAATCAAAGTCAAAACCTTTGACTGTGATTGCATTATGTTCTTCAGTTTGGAATAATTAGTTTGGATTCATTGAATGCAATGCACTTGTCTTCACTTACAACAAATATGAAAAAATGTTTTTAACTAATGTTCTGTGAATGCAGTATGTTCTTTGGCTTGGAAAATTAAGCCAGTGTTTTAGTCAGCCAAAGGAGTGCTAATGTGAAATACCAAAAATGAGTTGGTCTCTATAAAGGGTATTTATTTGGGGTAGAAGTCCACAGATACAAGGCCATAAAGCATAAGTTTCTTCCCTCACCAAAGTCCAATGTCACATGTTGGAGCAAGACAGCTGCCGACATTTGCCCAGGGTTCAGGCTTTTTGGATTCCTCTCTTCCCAGGGCTGCGTTTCTCTCCGGGCTTAGCTCCTGTTTCCTCCACAAGGTCAGCTGTAGGCGATTAGGCGAACGGTTCGCTTCTCTTCTCCTGGGGCCTTCTTTCCAACATCAAAGCTGCTTCTCAAAGACTGCTTCTCAAAAGACTGCTTCAAATCTGTTCTTTGCCTTGCCTTTTATATTCAATTCCCCACCCACCAGGGGGTGGGGCTCAATGCCCTACTGACTGACATGGCCCAGTCAACGCCCTAATCATAACTCAATCATGCCCAGATTAACAGATTAGATTACAGGCATGATCCAATTATATTTTTGGAATTCATAATTACAAATTCCCCAACGGTTACAGCCAGATACTCATTTCATTTACTGCTATAAACTTGCTTTTACTTACAATCAATATGCAAAAACTAGTTTACCTAATGATCTGTGAATTCATTATTGTCTTCAATTTGGAAACGTAGCCAAATCCTGGTTTTATTGACTGCTACGTTCTTCCTTTTTCTTAATATCAAAATCAAAACCTTGGTTTGACCAAACGCTCACTGATTGTAGTATGTTCTTCAATTTGGAGAAATAAGCCAGATAATGGTTTCATTGAATGCAATGCATACGTTTTCACTTACAGTTGATGACAAAACACTGGATTTACATCAAAGTATGTGAATGTGGTATGTTCTTCAGTTTTAAAAATTAAGCCAGATATTGGCTTCATTTACTGATAGGCACCGGTTTTCACTTACAATCAATGAGAAAACACTGGTTTTCCCTAACACTCTGTGAATGAAGCATGTCTTCCACTGTCGTACTAAGCCAGAAACTGGTTTCATTGAATGCTATGCACTTGCCTTCATTTGCAGTCAATATTAAAACCCTGGTTTTACCTAATGCTCTATGAATGCAGTATGTTCTTCAGTTTGGAAAACTAAGCAAGATAAGGGTTTCTTTGACTACTATGCACTTGTTTTCATTTATAATCATTGTCAAAACACTTGTTTTAGCTAACGATCTGTGAATGCAGTATGTTCTTCATATCTGAAACATATGGCAGATACTGGTTTCATTGACTGCTATGCACTTGTTTTAACTTAAAATCAATATCAAATCACTGGTTTTCCCTAAAGCTCTGTGAATGCAGTGAGTTCTCCAGATTGAACAGTAAACCATATATTTGTTTCATTGACATATTCACTTGTTTTCACTTACAATCAATGTCAAAACACTGATTTTACCTAATGCTCCATGAAGGCAATGTATTCTTCATATTTGAAACATATGCCAGATACTGATTTCATTGACTGCTATGCACCTGTTTTCACTTACAATCAATGTCAAATCACGGGTTTTACCTAACATTCTGTGAATAAAGTATGGTCTTCTGCTTTGAAACCTAAGCCAGATACTGGTTTCATTGACTGCTATGCCCTTGTTTTCACTTACATTCAATGTCAAAACAGTGGTTTTACCTATTGCTGTGTGACTGCACTATGTTATTCAGCATTGAAAACTAAGACCTTAGACAGCACTTTATTATGGAAATTCTTATTGGCCATTTCATTGGGTGACTGAGTACTGAATGAGATTATTTGGTATTTGTGCCAGACCGTAAGTGCTCAAACATGTTTGCTATTACTTACTGTGCTAATACAGCACACCAGAAGTCAGGTTCCAACTTTGGATGCATTTGAAAGAAGAAATGGAGGAAAAGGGGATGTATAGAAATGATAAAGAGAAGAGGAGAGATAAAATTATATTCAACCGTATATGTATATATTTTTCAAATTCTTCTGATGGGAGTTGTCTAAGTCCACAGAGGGTCTAAGTTTAAAAATTTTTAGGAAATCTCCTTAAATAATAAATTGAAATAAACAAAACATATTTTAATCCTCTCAGAGAACACAATGAGGCCACATTTAGAGGAGAGATGAGACTAACACGATGGCCAAGACTTTTCTTTTCTCCTCAGTCAGTTTAAAGAGATTATAGAAAGGAAAAGACCCTCAAAGCAAAAGCCCCCAAAATTTGTTTTCATAAAAAAACTTTTATAAAGAGCAGGAACTTTCAATCATTGGGACCCAGGGGAATGTCTAATGACTAAGATGCATGATTCACACACAAATGGGCTAATAGAGGCTTGCATACTGTGTAAAAATCCAAATTCTGTCCCACTTCTGCTGCATCTAATAATGTGGATATAAAGGAATGCACCAGGTGAGTTAATTATTTGGTAAGGTAATTCAAACAACATGCAAGGAAAAGTCAATGCCATAGAACAATACGAATGTAGTTGTACAGTTTATACTTTACCTAGTATTTAGTTAATCATGTGAATTAAATCCCTCTGGGAATAATTTTAATTGAAATTCATATCTTTATTTGACTCATTTGAATATTAAAATTATTTTACTTGCCTTCAAATTGTTGCTCAGAGTATGTAACATCTCATTTTTTGTGGGAACATGTTGAGAGACAGGTGCCAGTACATTGTTTTCTTTTACAAACGGTCAGAGGAATTAGAAAGTGCACATCATCAATAGTACTAACAGTGAGGGAAATATGAATTCCAGAAGCTGAAATGAAATAATCTGAGCAGTAGGAGAATAACTAGTATATCAGTGATGGAAGTGTAAGAATAGTCCCACAACAATTGAAGCAGAAGCAGAAGAAACTGTGTGGTGAATAATGTCCCATCTCTTCTAATATCTGGCCTGTATGTGTGATACACACTGAATTTATTTTTGACTCCTTTGTATAGATAATGGACTTCAAAATAGTTACATTTAAATATACTGATTCTTTCTGATTTTCATTTAGTTATTTTGAGATATAGACACTAATAAATTCAAGGAGTTGCTCGTGCAGTGTTTGATGAGATATTCTAAACAGACAAGCAGAACAGTCAGTGGCAGGGAAATGATGATTAGTGATCTGGAAAACTCACTTAAGAAGAAAACATTATTAGGACTTTGAGTACAAAGTCAATGAAGTATTGATTTAGAAAAAGTGAATTCATATGTTACCAGAGTAGTGAGAAGACCCAAATGGAAAGAAAAAATAAGCTTCCAATAACACTGACTACCATGATTACCAATCCCCAATGCCCACCTTCCCAGGAAAAACCCACTCCCAGGACTGAAATAGCATTGCACATGTTTGAGAACATAAGATTCAGTGCTTTCTGTTCAGGTATGTTAGCTGTAACTTTCTTATTCTTCGTAGGTTGGCTATGTATGTAGAAGAGAGCAAAATGGTGAGTTTGCAATTTTTGAGTATTATTTACATTTTTATAGACTTAAAGAATTCGGGTTCATTCCTTATCTCATTTTTCATCTACATGTCAAAATTAGAATGGCTGAAATCATTAGGTGTCAATGATTGTGGGGAGTTCACTGCTTTGTATGAAAAATAGGATATTATGAAAAATTGGGGGTTTAAACATGAAATGTATTTGCTTTGTATCACATCTTTTGTGATTCTGAATTTGGGCCCTGGAATATGAAAACTGTGGTTTAAAGTTCTGACTCGTTAAGTACTAGTTAGGTATTCTGTATGTAATTAACCCAGGAAAGCTTCAAGTAATTTTTAACTCTATAAAGTACTATTACTCTTGTATGAACAACAAACTGAACAAAATAATATGTCCATTTACACAGTATTTTATTCTTCTCAAAGGTGTCCCCTATCTAATCTTAAATTTGAAACTCAGGACTCACTGATTTGGTTAAGGAAGAAACTTGTCTTTACATTATGAATGAAGAAATCATTGTTGAAGTAAATAAAGCCACTTGCAAAGTTGACAACTAAAATCTATGGCAGTGTCAAGATTGGAAAATAATCATCCTCTCTAACCTACAATTAAGGAGCTGGAAAATAGGTGGCAGTTTATATATGGTGAATTATTAGTTTAAGGGGAAAGCAAAATCAAAAGTGAAGAATTCCAAGAAGGAAAATAAAGTATCACCTGTAGCTTTGGAGTTGGAGAAAACTGGGTTTCATATACCTATTTATAAAAATTGTTTTGTTATGATATCAGAATAATTTAATTTGTAGGGTTAGTAACTTTGTAGCAATAAATGCAGACAGAATGCTTGTTTGGTTTTGCCTGAGGACTTTACTAAACTTAGTTTCTTCAGAAGCTTAATTTCATATGTGAACTATAATTTTCTAAAAAACTTCTTACTTACTTCAAGAATTTCCCAAAAATCAATAGAAAAAAGTCTCATTCATTTGAAATCTGCTGAATGATATGGAAAAAGGACTCATAGTGTTTTACTTCCATAATAGAAAAGTTATTATTTGAAATGTTTGCAAAGGCTGGAACAGTAAAAATGCACATTTGAAAAGGATCAAAATTAGCATTTTTAGAAAAAATGTAACATATATGTGAAAATGTATTTCTTTCTATTGTATTGCAATATGCATTTCTTCTAGTTTCATTGAATTTTCACTTACCATTTCTCATTTTAATTTGGGAGGTAGGGAATATGGAGAAAGAAATTCACATTTGTTTTTTTCCCATGCACATAACTAAAAGAATGTTATTGTTTATATGCATTCAAATCAATAATCAATTAATTTAAATTTTCCTAACCAGTATTTTAAATAGTACTTTAAAATAAAAATAGTCTTTTCACTTATAAGTAAGGAAATATTTACATAACATTATTGGAGTTATAATGAGAAGTCTTACTAATAATGGTTTATCTTTCAGATTAAAAAATTAATTTGAATTGTACAATTTTAATATTTAGGATTTTTTTAATGCTCCATCTTTGATACAATGGAATATTTTATTTTGAAGTTGACAATTGTCAAGTTGATATGTGAAAGAGAGTTTTGAGGTGGGAATTTAAAAATGAATTGATGAAAAAATACAGCTACAAGATTAGATCAGAAAAATATACCACAAATTTTAATGAAAAAACTAATGAATGCATTAATGATGTGGTTTGGTGGTCAAAATTTATAGTGAAAAACAATTGTGCCACATGTTTGCCATCAGACATTGATATTTTATGGTTAATAAAACATTTAAAAAGCCTTATGCTTAACATTTTTAGTTTTAAGTACTGCAAAATAATTATGGCTAAATGAAAATTTTTTCT
>JAQZBX010016845.1:0-36095 GCA_029593785.1 Cabassous unicinctus
CCAGACCTGGTCCCCTGGCTGATGAGGGTGCACCGGGTGTCCCAAGGGGATGAGGTTTCGGGACAGGACAGTTTTATGTATTTCAGCTAGAGTTCCTCCAAGCTGCTGGAGAATGGAATCTAGGTTGGCCTCCCCCGGAAGCCTGAGACTTCCTCTGAACGCCCAGACGATTGGGGGTGGCCACCCAAACAGAATTTCAAAGGGAGAGTAGCCTGTGGGTCCTGTAGTGCACCTAACTTGGAGAAGGGCCAAAGGGAGTAAATCTACCCAGGGGGAACCAGTTTCCTGGCAGAACTTGGCTAGGGTGGCTTTGAGGGATCGATTCATGTGCTCAACTTTCCCTGAACTTTGAGGCCTGTGCTACTTTGTTTTTTCATGTACAAACAGGTTAAAGTCTCAAGTCACATTTGGAAGCCCCAAGGCGGGGGCTTGGCTGAGTTGTTTCTTGATGTTTTGAAAGCCCCCTGTTGGACTTCTCCCCAGGCAAGAGATTCCCTTTCCGGCCCCACCAGAGTTTCGTAAAGGGGTCTAGCCATTGCTGCAAACCCAGGGATCCAGATGTGGCAGAACCCTGCCTCTCCAAGAAACGGAGCTGTCTTTTCATGGTGGGTGTGGGGATGGAGTAGATCACCCTTTTCCACTCGGGTCCTAGCATCCAGAGCCCTCGTGAGATGTTGAACCCTAGGTATTTGACCCGCTGTCTACAGATCTGAGCCTTTCTCCACCCAGTCCGTGTTAAAAAGTTGGAGGAGGGTTTGGGTTCCCTTCCAGCAACTTTCTTCCACATGAAGTCTCCATTCTTAGCTTCAAGGCATGGTGACAAGGAGAGTGAGACTGGTTCTGAGGCTTAAGCTTGCTGGCCCTTCAGGTTTGAAGGTAATCTGGGCCCCAAGTTTGGTTAGGAGGTCTCTGCCAAGCAGGGGAACTGGGCACTCAGGCAGGTACAGAAACTCAAGAGTTACTTCATGGCTGCCGAGCTGGCAGGTCCTTGACTGGCAAAAGGGCCATCGGTTCGACTGGTCTCCAGTCGCCCCTATGATATTAGTGGTTTTTCCACTAAAGGGGGCAACGGGGTTTGTGAATACAAAGTGTTCAGCTCCAGTGTCCACCATGAAAGTCATTGTCTGGGCTCCGAATTCTAATTTGACCATGGGCTCGTGGGGCCCAAGTTCCAGTGAGCCCGGCTGCCCCTATTCAGGGTTGAGTCCTGCCAGCCCAATCAGGTGGTCTTGGGGCTCAGGTCGGTGTCTGAGACTTCTGGGGGCAATCATTTTTCCAGTGCCCGCTCTCCTTGCAGTAAGCGCATTGGTCTCTGGCCAGTGGCATTCTCCTGGTGCTTCCCACTCGACGACTTGGTCCCGATTGACAACGACTTTGTTGGCGACCTCTAGCGGTTGAGAGATGTTCATGCCCTCGAATCCTTCCAACTTTTGAAGTTTTTTTTTTCTTTTTTGATGTCTGCTGCCGCTTGTGCCACGAAAGCGGCATTCACCATTTTCTGGTTTTCTGGAGCTTCTGGGTCGAAGGGTGTGTTATGTTCATGTGTTGTTTAGCCCCTTCTTGGACTCCTCAGGGGAGCGCTTCCCAATATAGTTGAAGTGCAGCCAGTCCCTGTTCAGTGTTAAAGTCCCAGTTAGACTTAGTTTCCGGTGCCGCCACCCATGCCCAATCCTCCGGGTCTAGGACACCAGTAGGGGCCTGCTCTTGTCCTGAGGCCGGGATGGACCCTGCGTCTCACGGAGGGGCATCTGCAATGTGGGCTGTGCCGATCGGAGTCTCCTTGCCAATGGGGTTGCAGGACTCCCCTCTGATGGGGTCGCTGGTTCTGCAAAGGCCGGGGGTGGTGTCGCCACGTGATTTGCCTGTACCTCCAGGCCAGGAGGGGAGACTGAAGGAGGAGGCATCTCTGGGAGAACCACTGGTGCTCCTAAGCCAGGAGGAAGGGCTGGGGCAGTGGGCACATATGGCGGTGGGGGCAGTGGTGGGTCTTCTTCTGAAGACTGATAAATGACTGGTTCCTGGTGCCTCGCTTCTTGTGCAACTAAGACCCTGCTCTGTCCCTTCTTTCCAATGCACAAGCGAACCCAAGGGGCCAGAGTCTGGGCTATTTCTAACCAGGAGTCAATATAGGGGAACTGATCTGGGTGGCTAGGGGTTCCGGTGACTACTAGCCACACCACACAGACCTTGGCTACGTCTAGGGTCCCTTCCGAGGGCCAGTCAACATTAAAAGTGGGCCACTCCAACTCACATAGAGTTCGGAGGGTGCCGGGGTTCATCTGGATACCATAATCTCTGGAAAATCCCTTCCTGAAGTTCTTAAGCATGAAGTTCAAGACAGTGGGTTTTGACTGTGATGAGCCCATACCCTGTGTCAGTGGCGAAAGACAGACAAAGGTGGGGTGCCTCTTTCAAGGCCACTCAGATGCCCGCCTGTCCGCGTCCCTTGCAGGAACTTAGGCTCGTCTTAGCTAAGGCATCCAGACAATTTTCTGGGTGTACCTTTATGCCAGATGATGTAGCCACGGAAGTAGGTTGGGGCCCACTCTGGCCCCGTAGCAGAGGCCATGGGGCCACAAACTGGTACGATAGGTACAAGCCCTACCCTCCACATTCATGCACACACTCAGAGGTTAAACAATCCCTCCCAATTCCCACAGGAATTGCCCTATACTGGAGTCTCGTCATGTGAGACCTTAGGAGGTGATCAGTCTCCTCTTCCGTCAGGAGACGGGCCTGACTGGGGCTAGGTACCCGGGTGCTTACCTTTCCGAAGTCTTCTGATATCGTTCAGTCCGTCTCTCTCCCTTGAGTCCAACTGGGACGTGGGGACACGGCCCGTGGCGGTCCGCCTTGGGAGGAGGTCCCATCAAGACTACAGGAGGCGCCTACCTCATTCCTCAGAAATCGCCGTTGGCCGTGCCCTTCGGTCCCAAGCCGGAGGCACAATGGGCCTGCTCATTTGGGTTTCCTGGTCAGGGAACCAAATGTTGCAGCTGTCGCGATGAAAAACCCAGACCGGCACTCGGAGAGAGAGGAGGAACCAGGCTTTATTACGTCCGGGGGCCCAGAGGAAGGTTCGGTTTCCAAATTCTGGACCCCCAGCCCCAGTTTTCTGGAGTTTTTATTAGGGTCTGCAGGCTCCTGTTCGTTGGCTAGCGAGTTGGCGGGTGGAATTTTCCATTACCTTAGGCAACTAAGCAAGCATGGTTACAGAAGCAGAATTTGCAGGTTAGGAAATCAAGTGGGCGGGGTTACAGAGCCCAGTAGTGCAGGTTCCAGTTCTAAGGCCGGAGATTCTTGTCAGGAAAAGGGGGAGGAGAAGCGCTGCAGTGACTTTTCCTTATCAATACTTACCTACTAAAACTGTTTCTGCGGATTTTTATTTAGAGCTTTTGAAGCCACCGCTTTACTAACCCCCGAGAGAAATAACCTTTCCTACTGATTTATTAAAGTTTCTATTTTCTTAGTTTCAAAACTTCTCCCCCCTTATGTATACTCATAGGAAACTTATCTCACCTTATGCAGAGTAATGAGACTATTAGGTGATCTGATATCAAAATCTAGGTTATATCCTGTTTTTGTCTTTCACTTTGGAACTAGAATAAACTGGTTCTGGTCACTAGGATATGCAGTTAAGGGAAGCTTGACTTAAAAATTATCTTTGCTTCATTATAATAGTAAAAATTATGCCGACTGTCACCATTGCACCACCATTTTCTTACTTGCAACATATGACCAAGCATGTTTTGAAGCAGCACATGCTCAGCTAAAACCCACCTCCTACTCTACACAATCTCACTCCATTTAACTCATTATACTAAACCAGCCCCCAATAAATCACATAAAAATCAGGACAGTTTTCAGCTGGGAAAACTGATTTGAGGAAATTACTTTCCTCCAGTCTCCACTGGACTGGCCATTGCTAATAAACTCTTTCTTTTCTCGAAATCCTGGTGTCATTGTTTTGGCACTGTGCACATCAAGCCAAAGAAGTCACTTGAGCGATTTCACTTTGATAGAATATTTTCAAGACGAAATCAATAAATTTCATGCAATGCACAAATATGTGTATTCAGCACACTGGAGATTTTGAAAATAAGTTTTAAGCTTACATGAAAAGCTCAAAGGAAAAAACATATATATTCTGATATAGAAATATTTTGTGATATAATTAATGCAAAAAATTTCTTGCACTTAAACCTTTGCTTATTTGTGGTTTCTATTTCTCATGAAAGAGAATGATTGTAAGCAAACAATATTCAGAATACACAAAGGTTGGGGGAAAGCAAAATCCAAGTTCTTGTGTTTGGAATAAACATGCTCAATAAGTAGAATATATCTTTAAAGGAAAAATGTTAGTAAATCTTTTTTAAAGAAAATATATTAGGCAATGGTAGCCTACTGCAGTAGTAATTTACACTTAGCAATTTATGAGTTTCTCACTGACTTCATTATTTGGTGAACAAAATCCATACTTATTATAGGAACTTTGCATCCATACTTATTTAACAAATTTAGAAGGCAAAGCATATCAATATGTTTTGATATCAACCAGGAACGTCTTTGAAAATAGATTTTATTCTAAAATGTATAGTATGCCTATTTTAATTCAATTCAGTAAACATTTCTTGAGAATGAAACTTCATCAGGATTTTCCCAGTTTCAGTTTCAGGTATAGCTAGATAATGTTTTTGAAATATAAATTCATTTTTCAGTATATCTGGTTTAAGTTGGCTTTCTTATTCATGAAGCAAAAATAAGATAGTTGGCATCTCTTCTCTTAGACGTATTAGCAGAAAGCATAAAGGAAAAAAACAGATGTTCTCTGCCATCCCCCAAACCCCCACCTAAGCTTTGCATTTAGAAAGCCTAGGCTCTTGAATGAGAAAGAAAAGAATTCTTTAATAGACAATATGTTTGAAAGTATTAGTCCCCTTTCCTGTCTTTCCAGAAATTTAGGCAAGAAAAGAATTCTCCCACTTATGGAATGAGAGAGATGCTTTGGAAGAACAAGCAATGCATGTTTAAGGCTGATAAGTCACTAATTTAAAATGTCCTGTTTCTTGTCCCATACCTCCAACCAATAGATTTTGAGGAATTAACTGTGATCATTTATTTCATATTCAAATTTTAAATCTATTGCTATTTTATGATATACCCCTCCCCTCCATGACGATCTATTCTTTATCAGAGCCGGTGTATATGTTCTTGGCTTTGTCGCGAGAAAGAATTCAAGGGCGAGCTGTAAATTAATTAGGAAAGCAGAGATTTTATTGGGGGGTAAAGCAAGAGAACAGACGTATACCCTCAGACATGGGGGTGGGCATTCTCAAGGGAGAATAATGCAAGGTTTTGCCCTGGGGTCCCCTGTTTCATGGAGGTTCAGGACTCCAGGGTCTGTGCTGATTGATATATTTGAGACTAAGCAAGGGAAATCTATTGGGTGGTTTGATTAGCTTAGGGGCGTGGGGGTTGCTGTCCGGCGGTGATTGGCTTCTGGCTGCTGTCCATGATCTCTCCAGGGCATATTGGCTGGTGGTGATTGACCTCTGGTCACTGTCCATAGACGTGAGGCAACCTGAAAGTGGGTGGGGAGAGGTGGTAGAGCGCCCCCCGCCCCCACCCCTTTCCTCTTTCCCTCCATGTAATGATGTTGCTGGCTGCCTTCTGATGACACAGCCCTTGGGTGTATGCTTGTAAGTTGCTCCTTCCTACTTGCTTGTGTGAGTCAGCAGGCTGATGTAAGCCAGTAGGCCATTGCCTCAGCTTGTGCAAGCCAGCAGGCCATTGCCTCAGTTTCTGTTTCTGTGGCTTATTAGGTTTTCTGCTCCCTTCCTTCTTACATCCATATTTTAAAGTACTCATTCAGGAGTACAGGATAATGAAAATATTGGTAGATGTGTTCACTATTAGTAGTTATTTTATAGTTATAAAGAAGTCAGTATTCAATGATCTTGATACTTAACTGTCTTTATGTGAGAAAAAATACATGACAATGAAGATGCAAGAATATATTAATTAATAAATGTCCAGATAATAGGCTCATTAAACACCATTACAATATGAGACTCCTTGATTTTCACTCAAATCTTCTAGCAAATATTTTGCTCTTTTGGTAAATTTGTTGAAAAGCAAAACAAGTAAAGAAATATTAAACATCAAGAAATCTTAATAAGTTATTCTGACACAGAGAACATTTCAGGAAAGTCAATATTAATTTTGGAAATATTTGCACATGAAAATATAGCAAAGTTATATAACTCCTTATATAACGTTCAAGCTTTAGAAATCAAGTGTGCTTATATGTATTATCCCATTTGGTTCCCCCACCTCCCTAGATGGCTCCCTTGTCTGTTTGCTCATTGTTTTTGCTCATTGTTTGTGGTTGGTGTCTGCTTGTTGTTTTTGCTTATTGTCTGCTTGTTTTTTGCTCATTGTCTGCTTGTTTTCTGTTCGTGTTTTCTTTAGGAGGCACCGGGAAACGAACCTGGGACCTCCCATGTGGGAGGCAGGTGCTCAACTGCTTGAGCCACATCTGCTCCCCCATTTGGTTTTGAACACAAGATATGTACCACTATTCTCAGTTTACATCATAAAAAAATGAAGTCTTAGACTTGCAATTGGAGTTGCAAATAGTTCCTTTCATTCTGTGTATCGTTTTCTGAGTATCTTCTATGTATTGGGATGCAGATAGTGAATAAGGTATGGTTTCCTGCCCTCTCCTACCTTGGACTACACTTTTAAGTACTCATAAGACTTGTCTTTTCAAGAATGTAGAAGAGCAGGGCAGGAGAGTATCCTGTAAATGTAATTGTCATAACAAATCAAAACAGACCAAATCCAGAGTAAATTCAGCATCTGAAAGGAGATTTGACATAATGGTAGTGTGAATGCGCAATGCAATTTGCATGCTTGCTTAATCTCAAGCTGCCAACAAACCGATATGAATTAACCAGGTCAAAGGTACGCAACACATTTAAAGGTGGGGGATACCAGAGTCTCTAAAGCCCTACTTTCTGAAAGCCAACAGAAGGCAGGTGGGGACCTTTAATGAGAGGTCATGGGAGCCTGGTCTGAAGAAGCAACACTTGGAGGTTCTAAAGTCATCAGCGGGGGGCACTGGTCGCAGCAGTGTGGCAAGGATGGCAGCACAGCAAGGGCAAGGGAGCTGGGAGTCAGAGTGACCAGGTGTCAGCCTGCTCTATTTGATGCTTATGGAAACAGCATCTGCACTGGGTTTTATAGGAAGTACCCCTCTGCTGGCATCACGCCATCCATATGATAGCCTCACATGAATATTTGGTTATTATCTTACAAAAACATGTTTTTCTCAATTTGTTTGCATTCTAATTGTAGTCAATATGTTTACAATATCTTTGGAATTCAAGATCATTAATATAATTTCAATACACAACAGGGAGTGAGAACAGTGTAACCTGGAGCAGCACTAAGGCATTGATTCAGAAAGGTCAAAAGCTAAGGCAGTTAATCATTCTGCTCTTTGGCTACTGATGGTGCCTGGAGGTCCCAATCTGTTATTAGATTCAAATCAGAAATGTAGGAATGTTGTACTTCCCATCCTTTCTAACAGTCAAGTTTCCAGATTGCCCCTCTGGAGCTTGTGTGCTGGGGATAATGACTCTAAAATTGCTCTTCTCCTCGTGGCTTGTTGTAGCCCCTACCATCCTCAGATCGCTTTGCTTTAGAAGATCTAAAAGCTAAATTCAAAATTATACCACCCACTTCAAGTTCTTTATTTCTTTTCTAAATCATGGATTTTGTTTGGTGATGCTTGTGAGAGAAAAGAATCTGAGTCAATGGTCAAAAAAATAAGTTTCGATTTGAGACAATGAACTTCTAAGCACAGATAGGGAGAAACCATGATGAAGAGCACCCCCCTTCCCCGCCATGCTTTCTCAAAGGGCTATGTACTTTTGATATTGGTATGCTTGTCAAGAGTCCTCAGGGGATGGCTGATTGAGTCAGTATTGATGGAAACTTGTCAGAACCATTTTCCAATTCAGTGTGACCATTGTGTTATTACCTATTCAGTCTTGTGTAACCATCCTTATATACTGTCAAATTTTTTGAACCCACAGAGATAAGCTTCTTCTCTGAAAAAGAAAAAAAAAATACAGTTGGGCATTCTTAAATCATTTCAAAAAGTTTCTTTTCAGGTTGAGCTGATGCACAGTTGTTTAATTTTTGTAAAAAAAAATTATTATAACATGGTCTTGGCCATGAGCAAACTATTAGGGTTATAGAATTGCCCATATCCTTATTGAAAATCTAGGACCCAAGCAGTATGCTTTTTCTCCAGAAAACCCTGTGCTTGACCCCCAATGGGGACCATATAGGAAGACAAGAAAGATCTATAATAATTTCTAGAAGCTTTGTAGTTATAAGTTGTAATGAAAGACAGAGAGAGAGAGAGTGATTTTAAATAATTCTACCCCACAAAACTGTGCTTGGAGCTAAATAGCATTGATGATGATGAAAGGCAAAATAGCTAATCTAATTTAGCTACTTCTGCAGCCCTTGATGCAATATTGAACAAGGCGATGACAGACCATGCTAGGAACATCAGCACAATATTTGGCTGACTTCCTAACACATAAAGCAGCCAGGACAATTTTAGACCCAAGTATTTCAGAAGCAATAACGTGATCCTCTCTTATGATCCTCTCTCATATGGTATGAGACTGGGAAAATAGCCAGGAAGCAATGCATCCTCCTGAAGAAAAACATCTCTGAGATTTATACCCTGATGTTTATCACCCCTTCAGTGGATGTGACAAAAGATGAACTCTTTTCTGTATTTTGGAAAAAAGGTAGACATAAATCAATTAATTTCTCAAATGTAATAATGAAACTCATCCTTAAATGGTATACTTTAGAGTTAATCGGTGGCAAAGAATGGGAGCCAACAGAAAATGCTACAATTTTGTATTCTTGAGCCTGCAACATTCAGTTTCAGGAAATACAGTGAAATTATCAAGTTGCAAAGACATTTTTAAAGTGTTACTGGGTGTGGCCTCCAGGTTCTTGGCCACCTCTTGAGAAAGAATTCAAAGAGGCACCGCAAATTAAGCAAGCAGAAAGTTTATTGCAAAGTGGAAGAAGTGAACGTACGCACTCGAGACATGAGTGCAGGTGCTCTTACTAGTGAAGAGGCACGCCAGGTGACTTGGGGCTAAGGGTTTAAGTAAGGATAAACTGAGAGGGTTTTTTTGCCTTGTGGCTTCAGTTGGTAGAGAAGGGGTTAGGGCCAGTGCCCTCTGGTTGAGTAGAATAAGATGTTATCACTTATTTTCTGAGTTTCATACGTAATAACTCAGGCTTGGCTGTCCAAAGTAGCTCAGGTCTGGCTGCTCACAGTAGCTAAGGCATGGCTGCCCATAGTGCTTTTTGTTGTCCCTGAGATGTTGTGATCGCTGCCCACCCCCTTTCCCCTTTTCTATTTCCCTATTTTGACTTGCCTCAGAAGGCCAAGAATTTAACCACTGCAATTCACTACTCACTGTCAAGGTGAAGGAGTCCTTCCTAAACCTTGGATTTCTTATGAGACAGTATGTAATGACAGGGGAAATGGATGGCTTCTATTTATTTTCTCCTTTGAGCTTATTTCTCCCTATCACTGGTAAAATCTTGGTCAGAATTTATCCCAACTAAGATCAATGTCAAGGGCAAATCTCTGAAATTAACCAAACTTTAGTCAAACTCCCATAGGTAATTTATATTTGAGAGACTAGCAAGCCAACTATTAGATTACTTTAAAGATCACTTATAATTCAGATTGGACACAATGGGCTATTTGTGTTTTACTATATATGATTATATAGTGACTTTATATTATTATTTAAAGTTTAGTATTTTTATATAGAATTTTATATATTACTAAGAGATATTGAGTTGATAAAATTTGGTGCTTATCATCATAGAAATAAAAATACAAAAACATAAACTTAAATTAAATGGAGCAATTATTATAATTTCAAATACTTATTGAATTTTCCTATAACTTCTTATGCATGTCACTTTTAGCACCAGCCTTTTCTACTGTGAAAAAAAAATATTGATGCTAATTGCTTTCTTGCTGTGTTCAAAATTACTTTGTGCCAAGGAAACATGCAAGTTTAATAAAATTAACCAAACAAAAGTTCAGGAAATCAAAATTACTTACTCAAAATAGTATTTTCTTATTTCCTTCTTATATGAAGCTGCCTCTTGGCCATCAATGTCTGGTTTCCAATGCTCTTTTCATAGCATTCATTCAGATGTGTCTTTCTCATGAAGTTTAGGTAAAGCTTCTTTAAAGTCTCTGTGAGGACTTATGCACTGTAAAGTTCACTAAAATAAGAGTTTGTATTATTTGATTGTCATGTAAAGAAAAATAATTAAATATGATGCTTAATACAAGATATTCTCATGAATTCATTCATCAAAGAATTTTTGAGTACCCACAATATGCTAACTAGAATTCTAAGAAGTTACTCCTGGAAAAACAAATACAATATTTGCCTGATAGTTCTATTGTTTGTGAGTGTGTATGTGGGTGGGTAAGGGGGAGGGATTTTAATGGATTGGGGAAAGACAAACACATATATCAGGTGGTGATAATCCAGGGTAAAGGGGAGCAGAAGTGCCAGGGAGGAGGAAGAGATGGTTGCTATTTCATTAGGGTGCTCGGGGAAGTCCTCAATTTTAAGATCAAATTTAAGCAAACACCTTAATGGAATGTGGAAATGAGTAATACAGGTATGTGGAAGACTAATATGCTAGACAGAAAGCATTGCAAATGCAGAAGCCCTGGTGCATGAAAGTATGCAATGTGTATTAAAAAGTCAAGGAAATCAGTGGCTGGAGTAGAGTGAGGGAGGGAGAGGAAAGTGTGAAGGCAGGGAGATAAACGCTGCGTTTGGGGAGGCTGAGACAAAGTTTATTATACAGGATCTTGTGAGTCATTGTGAGGTCCTTCACCTTTATTCTATAATATAGCAAGATAATGGTGAATTTTAAGCTAAGACATAGCCATAGTAAGACCATACTGGAGACTATTGCTAACGGGAAGACTTTGTTAAGTGAGGTCCTTGGTAGCATTAACAAATAGTGTTTTGGTAGAGTAGTGAGGGAAAAAGCCTCATTAAAACTATTTGAAAAAGAGCAAGACAAAGGAAATAGACTACAAGAATAGATAACTCAAATATTTTAATTTACTGTGGAGCAGAAAAGAATGGTAATAGTGCAAGAGAATGTGGCTTAAAGAGAGGTGTTTTTCTTTTTATATTGTTTAATTTTTAAGATAGAAAAATATATCAGCGAGTTTGTATGCTGACAGAAAAGCAGAAGAGAAAGGGGAAAATTGATGGATTGATGTCATTGAATGGCAAAGAGGAAATGGATTCATTGGATTCATTGTACAAATGGAGGTGATGGCCTTAGATAAGAACATTGAAAGTACTTACTTAGAAACTGGCGAATAGGCAGAATACTATTGTACAGATGCAGATAGATTATTAGGTGTGGGAGTATATGACAGTTTCTATTTCCTTAGTGAAATAAGAAAAAATGAGAATAAGGAAGGTGGTTGAAGGGAAGAAAAGATGTGAAATGGTGGTCTAGAAATGGAGATCAAATGATGAGAGACATATAGTGAGATTGTAAGGCAGTACCAAGGTCCAGTTAGAGGTCATGAATTTAAAAGAGAGACCAGCCAACCTGGTTGGTTGTTTTACTCAGGCACAGTCAGCTGCTATGGTTACAGGTGAGGAGGAAAATAGAGGTTTGGACTTCATCAGTGCTGGCCTCTGCCGAGTTGGAATAACTAAAGGAGAGGGAGGCTAAATGAGTTAGTAATGTATGAATGAAATGGTTTTAATGAAGGGCCATGGAATCAAAGCTGAATAATCAGGAAACTGGTTATGTAATGGGGATTAATGATAGTGAAATGTTTATAAAATCCATGGATTATAAGTCCTGATGGTGACAAATATACTTTGAATTTGGCGATCTAAGGGAACGAGTGGGGATATTGTAGATGATAGTTGGAGATGATACTGAGATTAAGCAGGATTTACAGTAAGACAAGTATGATTCCAGGAATAATAAAAAATAATTCCAGGAATGCATAGCTGAGGTAGCTGGACAAGCTCAGAGAAGCCTGGACATTGGAAGGATTATATGCATGAATATTTAAATAATGAATATACATGAGAGTGAGCCACTATCCAAAATCTTCCATTAATGAGGCATGATCTGGGAGTGAATAGGTTAGCACAACAGAGAGAATAGGGTAGAATACAATATGAGGCCTGGTCTTCAAAGGTATTTTGCACAGATGCACAACATGGGATCATTATATCAAAAATAGCATTCCCCACCTGTAGCTTTGACTGTGTGACTTGGTGTGGTTAAAGATGCAGAGATGCACATTAAGAAATAAATGACTCAAGATGGTTTCCTTACTTGAAGAATTAAATACCAATAAAATAGCAATACAAGAAATGTCACAAGCCAGTACAAGAGTGAGATTACCAAATGAGTTATAGAAACAATTTTTGCTATAAATTCAGAAAAGCAAGAGGTCACAAGTTAAATGAGTTGGAAAGATTTATTTTTAAATTAATATGTATGACGTACTCTGTATCAAATCAAAAGGATCATGTCTAAACTAGCTTTCAAGTTGCACCTAGGATGGGACGTACACTCCATGGGGGCTCAGTAAGTCCTAATTATCATAATATCAAAGGGCGAAAAGCACCTTTTCTAATCCAGCCCTCAGGCATCAGGCTTAAACCATCTATATAGATGAAAGACTGTCTAAGTTTGAAACTCTTCATTGAGAAACTTATTTATAATCATTTCTATTTAAAAACTTTTCTTGCTTTTAAGCTGAATCTATTCTCTATGAAATTACTTTTATCGTATCTGCAGGCCATCAAAGCATGGAATTTAGATAATCCTATTTCCTAATTATTTGAGTTTATCTTCTATGAATTTTTCCTTTGTCTTGTATGATAGATGTGGGAATTAGGTCTAGCTACATTACTCACATAAAGTCCTGGTATTCATTCATCCACTTATTCATGCATTCATTTATTCAACACATATTTTGGGTCAAGTATTATATTATTTATTGGTGTATAACAAATTATTTCAAATTTAGAAGCTGAAAACACATGTATTATCTCACAATTTCAGTGGGTCAGAAATCTGCAAGCAGCTTAGCTGGGTGATTTGGACTCAGGGTCTCTCAAGGGGTTTCGATCAAAGTATTAGCTGGGACTGAAGTCATTCCAGGGTTTAAGTGAGGGAGGTTCTCCTTCTAAGCACAAACATGTAGCCATTGGTGGTCCTCAAAATATCAAATTCTAAACTCATTCATGTGGGCAACTTCACTGGACTGCCTCATTACAGGCAGCCAGCTTCCTTGCTTCATATTTATTAGAAGCACCTAATAAAGAGAAAGAGAGAAGATCCAAGCTAAAGCCACAGTCTTTTTCATAACCTGGTATTAGAAATGACAACCTACCTCTCCTGCCATTATCTTAGAAGAGAACAAAAAGTTGAGCCCACATTCAAGGATGTGGAAGTCATTGGGTGGCCACAGTACCACAAGTACTATGCTGTTTTTTATGTAATCAAGAATATAACCCAAGTAGCATGAGAAAGTAGAAAGACCATGGACTTTGATTCAAACAAGCCCCAAGTTGGAATTCCATGCCCTCCTTGACTCTTTAAGGCAAGGGACTAATCTGTCAGAGCTGTAGTTTTCTCATCTGTAAAATGACAGAAGTTATGGTTATCTTACTGTGTTGTTGTATGGATTAAATCATATGAGTTACTTAAAACATTTGCCATGCCTTAGGAGTTCCATAAATGTGTGTTTGTATCTGCAGTAAACTCCTTAGTATGGAAGGATCTCAATACATGTGAAGGTGCATAGAGAAAAATCGAAAGTGTCCCAAATGAATAAAATTCATTGTCTTAGTTTGCCAGAGTTGCTATCACAAAAATACAAACTGGTTTTGGCTTAAAAACAGACATTTATTGGCTCATGATTTTGAGGCTAGAAGAAGTCCAAAATCACGATGTCTGCAAGCTTTCTGTAGCAGTTTGGCAGTTTGATATAATTATGAATTCCAAAAATAGATATTGGATCATGCTTGTAAAATGGTTTACTAATCAGGGCATAATTAAGTTATGATTAGGGTGTTAACTGGGCCACATCAGTAGGGCGTTGAGCCCCACCACTTGGTGGAGCGGGAATCAAAGATAAAAGACAGGCAAAGGACAGTGTTGGAGCAGTTTTGATGTTGGAGTTCTGGTGAGGAAGGAGAGAAGGCCCCGGGATAGAGGCGAGCCATTCACCTGAGAATTCACAGCTGGCCTTGTAGAGACAGGCAAACCTAGAGAGCCTCATAGTCTACAGCTGTCCTGTGGAAGAAACAGAGAAGCTAAGTCTGGAGAGAAACCGAGCCCTGGGAAGAGAGGAACCCAAGAAGCCTGAACCCTGGCAAACGTTGGCAGCTTTCTTGCTCCAACACGTAGCAATGGACTTTGGTGAGGGAAGAAACTTATGCTTTACGGCCTGGTAACTGTGGACTTCTACCCCAAATAAATACCCTTTATAAAGGTATTTATTTATAAATACTTATTTCTGGTATTTTGCATCAACACCCCTTTTGCTGACTAATACACTTGCTTTCAACAGTCTGTAGTGTTCTGGTGCTTGCTGTCAGCAATCCTTAGGGTTCCTTGGCTTATATCTAAGACTCCTGTCATAGGGTGATATCATCTCCTGTTTAGCTTTTGTGACATCTGGGTTCTTTCTATAAGGCCTCCAGTAATATGGATTAAGACCCATCCTAATTCAGTTAGGCCGTATCTTAACTAAAAATAGCATCTTCAAAAAGTCTTATGTTACAGGGGTTCTTACCACGAGGGATGCAGATAAAGATTAAGAACAAATGTTTGTTGGGGTACATAATTCAACCTACCATATTCATCTTGTTAAATTACCCAATAAGACAGACAATTACTGAAGACATGAGAAATGACCAGTCTTTAGAGGACAGAAGTGGTAGTGAAAAATCACAATGAACGGCATATCAAAAGGTAAAATTGAGAAAGGGAACAATATATCTTTTGCTTTGAACTTCACCAGTTGAACATTAACCACGGGAGATGCAGGGAAGGTATTGCTGGCTACTTACAGTTTTAATTAGTTTAAAGGCTCATAGGGAAAGCAATAAAGGTTGTATAAAGATTTCCTTTTACCTTGTCAAATCCAGTCAGCAGTGTAAAATAATCAGGCATGGATTCATGTCCAATGGTGAGAGTATATTGAATAGAGAGCCTCATTAGTGTTGTAGAACTAACTCAGGAAGGCTCAAGGTGAATGCATGGTGAGAGGTGCAGTGAAGAAGGAGGAAAGCTGTAAAAAAAAAAAGTCTAATGTGCAATTTACATAAAATAGGTCAATTGATGTGCAATAGAGTCTGAAGTAGGTTTATGTAGGCATTACAAAATAGCAATATTTAGTCATCTTAAAATTTGCATCCAGTTTTGGAAAACATATGTGATAAGGGAAAGATAATTTGTTTTATTTCAGTTATTCCTTTTTTTCCTGTAATTCGGATTTTGTTGTTTTCATTTTGCATGAACAAGTCAGCTACAGAGTTTATAGATTTGTATTTTTATGCATTAAAGCTCATAATAAATTTAATAGAATGAAATGTGTTGAAAGTTTACTGAAGAATAAAACAATAAATGAATAATACCATTAATTATTATAATTACTTTTATTGATCATTCCTCTCATGAAAAAAATAATTTTGAAAACTTTTATAAGAAATTATAAACAACCTAGACTTAATAATATAAGAGGAAGAAAATTAAATGTTTTTAATTCATATTATTGTTTTATCATCTTTCTACTCAATTGTGTTCCAAACCATCATATTTGTTTCTTTACAGAGAAATGAAACTAAGCCCAGTCATAATTTTCTTTATAACCAAATGATTTCTTTCTAAATTCAATTGTTTTGAATAACTATACCAATGGAATCTCAAAACTGTAGGACTAAAATCTTTGAAACATTGGATTGTCGTAAAAAAGAATGGTCTTTCAAGGGCATTCTGTTAGTTTGCCAAAGGCTGCCAATGCAAAATACCAGAAATAGACTGGCTTTTATAATAGGGAGCTTATTAGCATAAAAAGCTTACAGTTCCAAGTCTGTGAAAATGTTCAATTGAAGGAACCATCAGAGATGCTATCTCTCCCAAATCAGCTACTGGTGATCCTGGCATCTTGCCATATAACAAGGCAAGATGGTGGGTCTGCTGATCTCTGCCAAGGTCCCTGTTTTCCCCTCTGGGCTCATTTTCTCCTGGAGACCACCTGTGGGTGATCAGGCATATGTCTTGAGCTGCTCCTTGGGCCCAGACCCTCAGGTGCTTTTTTCTATGCCTCTGTGTTCTGCTGATTCCAGACTCTGGAACCTCAGCCTCTTAAGGCTTCTCCGTCTTCCTGCAGTCCTCTCTCTCATAAGGTATGATCAAAATGGCAGCTTCCTTTATCTGTGTGTTTCTTCTCTGTGTCTCCATTTATATAAGGCTCCAGTAAGATGGTGGAGACCCAACCTGAATCATGCCTCACTGATGTAGCCCAATCAAAAATGATCTAATCAATCAATCTAATCAGAGTCCCTTAATGGAATCTAATGCAATCAAAGGGTTTGACACCCACAAGAATGGATCTTTTGGGGGGCATAATCAAATTCAAACTGTCACAAGCATGTACAAATTCAAATAAAGTGAGAGACCAACAGAGCAGCCAGAAGATCCGTACCTTGTCATAATCTTTGCATACACAAGCCAGGCCCAGAGAATCTCTGACACTTAATACTGCTACTGTAATACTTATTTAGCCCTTCTATGCTTTAGTTATTGATATTGGGAGTAAATAAAAAGTATATAATCCATAGGAGTACTGAAAATATTAAAGGGGGTACTGCATGGGTTATCTCAAATCAGTGGCCTTGCATGTCACAGATGCTCAAAAATATGAGCTATTACACTAATGATTATGACTATGATTATATCATTATAACAATTTGGACTTGAGGCAATTACTATACTTTTACAAGTAATGATAAAATAAGCTTTCATTTCCCAGCCTTGCTTATGGAAATAAACGTGCATCAAATTATTAAAACCTTGTCCTCTATTCAGTAAATAAATATGGATCATGAAAAACAGGTGGAATGACACTAAAGGAAAAAAAATGATAAATTCTTCTTTATCAAAACTAAAAACTTTTGCTGTGCAAAGGCACTATTAAGAGAATAAGACAACTGAAAACCACATATCTCACAAAATACTATTATCTAGAATATATAAAGAAATCTCAAAACTCAACAGCAAAAAATAAACAAACAAATAAACAATGTTATTAGAAAATAGGCAAAGGACATGAAGAGACATTCCACCAAAGAGGATATATGAATAACAAATAAACAGATGAAGCCATTTCTTAGCCAGTAAGGAAATTCAAATCAAATCCTAATGCCGTATCACTACACAGCCATCAACATAGATAAAAAAAAAATTGTGACAACACCAAATCCTGATGAGAATGAAGAAAAATTAGTTCACGCATACATTGCTTGTGTGAATGTAAACTGATACAGTCACTGGAAATTGGTAGTTTCTTAAAGAGCTAAGCATATTCTTACCATATGACTCAGAGATTGTACTCCTGGGCATTTATCCCAAGGAAACGAAAACTTAGATCCACTGAAAAACCTGTGCACATCTGTTCATAGTAGCTTTATTTGTAAAAGCCAGAAACTGGAAACAATCAAAATGTCCCTCAATAGGTGAATGGTTTAAGCAACTAGTAGTATATCCATATCATGGAATACTACTTATCAATAAAACAGACTCAACCTTTCAAATATGTAACAACTTGTATAGATCTCCAGGGCATTATTCTGAGTGATAAAAGTCAATCTCAATAGGTCACAAACCATAAGATTCCATTTATATTCTTTTGATTTGACAACTTTATAGAGATAGAAAGCTGATTAGTGGTTGCCAGGGTTTAGAGATGGTGAGGATGGGATATGACTATTAAGGGGTAGCACAAGGGATATCTTTGTAGTAATGCAATGGTTCTGTATCCTGATTGTGATAGTGATTACATGAATCAATCTACACATATGATAAAGGGACATAAAACTACACATGCACACACATTTTACCAATGTCAATTTCTTGGGTTGGTATTGTATTATCATTATGTAAAATGCAACCATTAGAAGAAACTGGATGAAGGGTATATAGGATCTCTGTACTATGTTTGCAACTTCCCATGAATCTATAGTTATTTCAAAATAAAAAGTTAAAAAAAAATGTTGGTGAAAAATAGAAGCACTTCTAATTCAGTTTATCAGCTCCTCAAATATTTCCTCAAAGAACTTTGTCAAAATCTTCCTGAAGAAGTTTTTTTGAAGAATATACTAATAATGAAAGGTTCTTCAACTTTTGGTTTATCACACACACACACAAATTAGGAACTATAAAATGTGATATTTTATATAGTGCTTTATGATATTTGAGCATTCTAGATCAAGTTTTTTGTGATTGATTATTTTATAATCCAATTGTAGAGGATATTCAAAATGTTTCGAGTCTTACAATAGTTCAGGCAAACTGCTAGTCACCTCTCAGAATAATTTTATCTCTATTTTACATGTAACTGAAAAATCCAAGATGCTATATAAATTTTCTTATATCAGAGAGCAAATATGTGACACTTGTGAGGTTTAATCTAGGTTTGTTTTATTCCAAAGCCTCTGATATTTCCAATATTGTAAACCATAGACTATTTTCTGTTTTGTACTCTATAACTAGACCATTTACAGTTGCATGAAATGATAATTATAATAATTTCTACACAAAGTTGAACATCAATCTCTAAGTCAGGGACCTAACACATTTTCCATTAACCAACTCCCATCTCATTGTTTTTGTGGGAAAAGTAGTTTGACTTTGAGTAACTTTTTCAAGAACATACTACAATGTAAGGAACACGGCTCCAGGGCTGATTTTTCTTTTCTCCCAGAGGTGGCTTTTCACCATCCACTGTTTAGAACTCATTAACAGTGAATCAAACCTTACTCTAGCCAACTCCCTACAGAGAGACTGATATTCTACTGCAGCCCTGGGGCAGCTGTTATTTCTCCTTCAGTTGAACATCTAGACAAATAACCAACTTTTCCCAAAAGGCCCAGGATCTTCTTTGGAACGGTCATAACAATTTCTTAACAGCATTTCATCTGGTATCTTCGATAAAATTCTTAGACTTATGTTTCCATTGGAATTTGAACATTTTTTTAAACTAGCATTCATTTAGAAATTTAGACGAATAAATTACATTGTGTTTTAGATGTTTGTCTGTCTTTGTGACTGTTCAGAGCATACGTCCAGTCTGGAAAATTCATTGCTAACTTTGTCTAAATGCTGTGTGTTTAAATGTTTGCTGTCACTTCTTATGCCCATCAAAACTCTATCATTTTTCCACCAATTGCTACAAAATCTCCATTCCAAGGTCAATAATCCTCCCCCACACACACACATTTTTAGTATTTTCAAGAAAATTCTCCAGTAATTATTGTCCTTAATCGAAATCTGGATTTCCTCTAAGATTAGTATGTCTCTGCATTTTCCCTGAGTGCTCATTCTGCTGTAGTCTATTTAGTACAGAGTTAGAAACTCTGGGAGCTGAATTTTCCATTGTTCATCATTACTGCTTTCACCCCATATGGATATCCTTCATCTTGAAAAGCTCATGGCATCTGGCCAGCCTATCCTGTAGCTCCCTTCACCCTCATCATCTCTCCATCTTCTGATTTATCCCCTTTAAACCTTGGTTGATTAGGCTTTTCCATATATATGAATGATCCATGTAACATCCTTATGCAATCATTTGTCTGGTTTCATATTGTAATGTTTTATCGCTAGTCTTCTTACAACATTAATTTTCATCACTATACCACTGATATTGTCATTATCCAATCTCTGACCACAAATTCTATATTTCAAAGTTACTCTTACTCTCTTATATTATTATTTTTTCCTGCTTTATCAGTATTTTCAGGCTTTAGTTGCACTCATTGTTTTTTACCTCAATAGGTGCTTCTTGAATTCAGAAACATCATTCACCAGCTTAAATCTCATGATCTATCATTTAATCTATTCACCAGTCAATACTATGGCTCTTTGCCATTTCCTTGTACCAATCCAATAAATAGTCCAGGCATGATCAATCCATATATTGATATGCACAGTTCCTGGATGTGGACCACAGAATACTTGGGTGGAAATCATGAAACCTGGTGATTTGCTCCATTCACAAATATAGTTTACAGCCTTAAAAACATCTTATGAAAAGGAGATATTTGTAGGTATCTTTAGTCAGCTTACTCTCTACTTCCCACAACAGCTCCATCAACTTCACTGATAATCTTTCATTGTGGACCCTACCATTTTCTTCATTAGTCTAATTTATGAAAAGACTTTTTATTACTTCCATCCTTCCAATTTCAGTGGAAGATTTAATAGTCCCTTCTACATTAAAGATATATACCTCTATATGTATTCTAGCTTACACCCGCTTTCATAGTCTCTAGGGTATTAATCCATCAATTTTTTCCCCCTCTTTCTGTATCTTCAAATTCTCCTTTTTTCTCTTCAGAATATTTTCAGAAATTCATTCTCTCTGCTTATCTTATGTTAGTTTATATTCTAAATGGTGGCCTCTGTCCTCCAGTGGGTTACTCAAATACCTCACATTTAAGAACAACTAAAACAAGAAAAAAAAAAATCACTCCCCTTTATTTTATATATCCTTTTAACTAATTTTCTATTATGCTTCTTTCCAATCCAACCAAGTTTTAGAAAGGATACCCTGATGTAACTTTCTCTAAATTATTTCTCTTCATTTACAACTCAAACCATTGCATTTTATTTTATTTTATATCTCCACCTCTTTGTTGAAATTGTCATTGTCAAAGTTAATAAAAGCACTCTGTTGGTATATCTGATGTACAATTTATTTTTCTTACTTAACTCTCACCTTAGTATGGTTGACTTATAGAATTACTCTTCTCTTGTATTCTATGACACCTTCTTATCTGGATGCACTTTCTCGATCTTCTTTCTAGGTTCCCTATCTTCTGCTTATCTTGTAAATATAAATGTTCTATAAAGGTCTCCTTTTCTGCACTTTTTACTTTTAACACTATTATGATCTCATTTTTTCTTAAATGGTTTTAACTATCACTTCCATGCTGATTACTCAAGTAGCATTTTCTTTCTACTTTCAAACTTTACCTTAATATATATTTAATATATTTACCAAAATTTTATTTCTATGGAGTATATTGCAATGGATAGAAGAAAGCCTCAGGAGTGAAATTGTACAGGTTTAATTCCAAACACTGCCATTCACTCACTGTGTGTGTTGGACAAGTACTTAACATAGCTAAGCCTAAATTTCTTCATTGATAAAATGTGAATGAAAATATCTCAAGTCTACTGTTGTTAAGAGTATTAAGTAATTTTATATACAAACAGCAATAAGAACAGTGCCTGCTTGGTAAATCTTCAATAAATGTTTGCTATTACCAATTGTTGTAGGGGAAAAAGAAAGGGTATTCAGATTTCTACATCTATTTATTGTAAATATTTTATGCAGGCAGTGATTTTTTCCAAGAGATTAGGTGCTTATAAACCTTTGGAAGGACTGATAGGGTGTTCTATTGAGAGCCTCCAAATGACTCCTTGAACAATAGCCCCGACATCTCAGGAGAAATACGGCCTCTGAAGTTGCCACTGAAGCTGGATAGGAATTAAGAATATATAGAAGTCACTCCTACAACTACCTCTGGACACCAAGGAAGGTGGAGAATGGGCACTCATAGCTACAGTCCTGCGATAAGAAAGCCAGAACAAGAAGATGCTGCTGCAGTCGCAGCTATTTCTGGACACACAATAAGGTGACAAATAGCTCTGGAAAATTGTTGCAGAGAAATATCATATTTCCAAGTATGATTACCTGAATAAATAGACAAATGGGTCAGGAAGGTGACTTTGATCTCATTTCTGCCTTTCAAATCCCACACAAATGCTTCTATATTGACAAAATCGAATTCCCCACTCCAAATCTTAAAGAGAATTTTGGCAATGCACCATTTAGTTCTTCAACATCTCCAAAAGAACAACTGTGGGGTAGAATTGAATGAGAGAATCTATCATATCCCTTAAAGCAACATTACTACTTGAATGCCCCATACTTACTTCAAAGTCAGTTTGTCTAAAACTAACCTCATTTTCCAACATTCCACATTGTGTTCTTTTTGGTGAATTATGTACCTTAATGAATAGTAGCATTTTCAATTTTGTAGACTGTAATTCTTACATTTTCATTGACTCTTGCTCCTTTTGGTGTTCTTCCATTCCCAACTGGTGAGAAAGTCCATTTGAAATCACCTTCTTATCTCTTTATAGGTCCCCACTCTAGTGCCACTGGGTAGGATTGGGATTTCTAATATTTTACTTCTACTGTTAACCTCTAAATTTCTCTCCATCATTTTAGCTTAGTCTTCTCCTAATCCACTTTCCATATATACGAAAAATTGACATTTCTAAAAATACAACAATAATTGTGCCACTGTCTTTCAAAGATATTTCCAAGGCTCCTTATTGCCTCCATAAGAGTAGCCACGTTTCTTATCATGGCATAGAGCATCCTCATGATTCAGTCATGACCAGTCCCTCCAGTCTCTTTTCCCACTGTTCTCTCATGCTCTGTGAAGAGGCATTTTTAACCATTTAATTGGCTCCATCAGTACCTTCATCAACATGCTTTCATGACTAGAATATTCTTGCCTCCCTCTCCTGTCTCTCTTCACCACAGATTTTACCTCCTTTAGTAAGTCTCCCTGCTGATGGATCACCTTTCCCCAGTCAAGTTTAAGTACCACCTTTTCACATCTCTATTTTACTACTTATTGCATTGTATATGATGATTTACCTTTACTTTAGATTCCATTAATCTTCAGGCTCTCTGATGACAGTTCCTTTGTTTTTGCCTCTGTATCGCTAGTGCTTAACACAGAGCTTACAGCATAGTAAGCGCTTAATAAGTACTTGTGTACTGACGGTTGTTAAAAAAGACTTTATATAGTATCATAAAACTTTATTCTTTAATTTCCTGAATATCAAATGTATCCCCAGAACCAGCAAATTCATTTTTGTAACAGAACATTAGTGTAAAATCCACTCTACAACTGCTGCAAAATTCTGACAGCTTTATTTTGAGATGAAAGCAAAAATTTTAAAATGAGTCTGTCTTTTCCTGAACTGACCCCAGATCTTTAAAGATGTAATCACATTAATTTTTCTAAATGAAACTAACAGTCATATTTATGTCTATGCATGTCCAGAAAGGAAGAGAGATTTTCAAAAAGAAAATATTATAACAAACTCCAGTTTATAATGGTAACAGTTTCTTTATATGCTAATTAATTCCCCTTATTCAGGCCATCTCTAATATTCTAGCAGTGACAGAGACAATCTTAAATAACACTATTAATAAAATCCAAGTCCTGTTCATGTAGAGCTGAACTATGCACATGTAAATACAGTCTTATTTGCCAAACCCAGTCAATAATTTTAGTTTATCATTTTTTCTTTATTCCTCATGAGGAATGCTCTGGTTATGGCAACTTACAATGACTCAAAATATATAAGCTTATTGGTCTTTCTCTTACTTTTTTATTTTCCTCAGAGGAAACCTTCCCTTGTGTCCTTTCTCCACTGCTCACACCTCAAAATCCCTTTATGGGGCTTCCTCAACCCAAAGTCTGATCTTCAATGTCTATGACCTTAACTCTAGTATCCTTTGTCTTAGTTTCCTGACTGTTATTACAAATACCACATAAAGGGTTGGCTTAACCAACAAGAATTTATTGGCTCATGGTTGGTTTGAGACTACAGGAAGTCCAAAATCAAGATATCAGCAAGGTCTGCTTTCATCCCAAAATATGTGGACTTCTAGTGCTGGCTGTTGGCAATCCGTGGGGTTCCTTGGTTTTCTCATCACATGGCAATGCCCTTTCTTATCTCCAGGGTTCTCATTGACTTTCTGCTTCTGGATCCTCCTCATGGTTTTCTTTATGTCTGACTTTCATCTTCTTATAAAGGACTCCAATATTCCAATAAAGGCCCACTCCTATACAGTTGGATCACACCTTAATTAAAATAGCATCTTCAAGGCTCCTGTCTTAGTTTCCTGGGTGCTAAGATAAATACCACACAATGGATTGGCTTAAACTATAGAAATGTATTGGCTCATGGCTTTGAGGCAGGAGAAGTCCAAATTCAAGGTGTCAGAAAGGTGATGCTTTCTCCCTGAAGACTGTGGACTTTGGGTGATGGCTGATGGTGATCCTGTATCCTTAGCTTTTCTGCTACATGGCAATACCCTATCCTGTCTCTTCTGGTTCCATTGACTTCTGGATCCATCTTCTGCTCCTCCATGTGACTTTCTCTTCCTAAAGCCTCCATTAATAAGATTAATTCCCAACTTAATTCAATTAGGCTACACCTTAGCTAAAATATAACATCTTTAAAAGGTCTATTTATAAAGGGTGCACATCCAGAGGAATGGATTAAGATGACAAATATTCTTTTTTTCTGGGATATATAATTCAACCTAACATAGGTCTTCTCTAACCGTAAGACTGGGGTCAGGACCTGAAAATGTCTTTTGTGGGGGACATGATACTATTCCTTACACTTCTTATGTAAAATGCCAAGCTAATATTAACTTACCGTTAATTCTTGACTTCCCACCCCTTCTTTCAATTTCTGGATCTTCCAGAATTTCTTTATGAATTATTCACAATTGCATGCAGTGGAAGAATTTCAGAAGGAAAAGAAGCCAGATACAATTAGAACATTTTGCCTCATTCCCTTCACATGAAGTACAAAGCAGACAAGCTAATCCATGTTACTAGACAATAGGATGGTTGATACTTTGGGAAATCGTGAGAGGAAGGAGAGCAAAAGGAGAAACTCTGAAGTCTGGAAATGTTCTATTACTTGATCAAGGTACTGGTGTGTGTAGCTTACAAACTACAACAAATTTAGGAGAAAATAATGATTACTCTCTATATTTCACAGATGAGTCTGCAGTTCAAGAGGTTGATGACCAGGCTTAGGTTACACATTCTTTATGTGGCAGAACCAGGATTAAGCCCAGGCTGTTTGCGTCCAGGACCCAGGCACATAAATATTCTGAAGAGTGATATTTGCCTTGAAATAGGGACTCCTGCAGGACTCGTTAAAGGAGATTTTTAATAGACTTTTAAAATAGCCTATGATATTGTTGTAGCAGCTTTCCTTGTGCCTTTAATGGAAATGTCTTACTGAAATCCTAATCATGGATTTTAATGTGTAAAGGCGATAAAGCAACCACAGAAAGACTATATTTTAAAAAGTTATGTTTCAATAGCATGAAAAAATTATATACATAAATCAGGATGAGACATTAATCTAAACTACATAAAAATATAATGTAGGAACCAAATCTTAAAAGAAAAAAATATAAGGCAACACCACTTGAATATTCTGTCTAAACTCCTTCAACAACCCCTGAATATATCAATGTTGATGAAATTTTGTCATTATATGAATAAAATGTCATTTGTTCAGCAAATATTTAAAGTGTCTCTTAGATAAATATAAAAAAGGGGGGAATATTTATCATTACTTTTTAGAACACAGTTTGTCAATTTGATTATTTTTTAATAGCACCAGTTAGTATGTAACACCCAGTTAGTTTATGTTTTAATACTTCAAACTAGAAAAAAATTGCTGAATGATTTCAAAATTTCATATTTATATATAGGACATAGATATACACACATGTGTCTTACAAATAAGTTGACTAAATTGAGAAGTATACCAACTTATTAAATGGTATAAAATTATTGTCATAGATTGATATATAATCTTTTCTAGCTTACTGACTTTCAACTTTTTCCCATTGAGATGGAAAATGAATAATCAGAGTGCACAATGAAGTAAGTTCCTTTGACTTCCTGGAGAGAAATCTTTGATGAGGTTCTGCATGACAGAATGATGAATAAGCTGAAAGCTTCAAAGACTCTGGGCATTGTATCCAAAATCACTTTAACTAGCTAAAATGGATAATGGAGATTATTTTCAAAGTGGTTTATGACCAAATTCTTTGGTAAGTGTTAAGTGGGGTTTTATGAGTTCACTCTTTTGATCTCTATTACTTTAAAGGCATAGAAACAATTATATTCTTAAATGTAAAAGTAGAAGAAATGGTTATTCATCACTATGATATATTTATTAAGGCAAATGATTTTAATTGAGATTGATAAATGATATTATGGTAAAGCTCAAATTATAAATGTACTTTTTATTGAATTTAGAATCAGCATGTTTTTTATGTGTTATTGCTTTTAACACATATATCAAGACATGAAATTATGATTTATTGAATATTTATAAAATAATTTGTACAATACAAATATTTTTAGATTGCAAGGGCCTTGAAATCCAATAGGAAACTATGTGAACTATCAAAATTATGTCAAATTAAAATTAATTTTAACTCTTTCTTTACTCAAATTTCACAAAATTCATCAAAGCACTTTGAAACTAAAAGGGAAACCTCATCTTCAATGAAAATGGGTGATTAGGTACAATTCTAAAGCACAAGATATGAAAAATATTGCTACCAAAATATGATGACATGTGGAACAAATTTAAAGAGGACATGGAGACATAATAACCTCTCCAATAGGTGCTCCAACCTGAAATGACTGTTTCCTTCAAGCATTCATGTAAAGCATGAAGTAGATGTGGGCAAAGCCAGTAATTTAGATCAACAGTTACACAGCACAAGATGACAAGGAAGAGAGGCTAATGGAGGGGACAAGTTGATATGCCATTTTTATTTGTACTATCCAAACCTGTAACATATTAAAAAGAGATAAAAGAGACAAGAGGAGGGGAACAGCAATCAACATTATAGTCCTTCAGGTCTTGTACAACACTTGAGCAGTTTTTATACTTCTAAGGTATGTATCTATGCACTGCTGGTCAAAACATGAGCCCATGGCTGGGTCCACCTGGAAGAGACACTTTTTCCTAGGTCACACAAAAGTCCTGGCTAGGAGATCTGCAGCCCGTTAGTTGTTGATCAAAGTCATCTGAGCAATGACTATAAAACAAAACAAATCTAAACTAAAATAAACACATATAGGCCTGAAAAACATAGGATTGTACTTCAAGTCCTCAGTCTTCCTACTCACAATGAATTGGATTGGAAGGATGATGCAAAGATGTGTCACCAAATGATGAAACACAAGAAGGAGGAACAAAGTATTTGACAACACGTACTGGGAGTGGAGCTGCTGATTGTCCTCATTTATTTCTTCAGTAATGTCAAAGAAACATATTTATGATCTTGAAAATCCCTATTTGGTGCTGTGCCTTCTTTGTTCTTACCCTGTATAACCACCTGTAACCCACTGGGCAGTGAGGAGTACTACTCTGAACATCCTGCAGCCACCTAGGACCAGCTTCTTTTCTGTAAGTTCCCTACTAAACTGTTATTTTTTTCTGTATGGAATGGTCTGTTTCGCTTTTCCATCTTAACACACCCTTTATGCTGTAACCTGAGTTGAGAAAATAATGAAAATGGTTATTTTTTTAATAAATGATATAAGTAAATTTGAAATATTAATCTATAAATGTGGTTGATCATTAACAGTAATCCAAAAGAACCATACCTATTCAGATATGCCAAAGTGGCTTAGAATACCGCAGGCAGAGGGAACAGCATGCCTGAGGCTCTGTGAATACAACAGAGAAAAATTTCAAAATGGAAAAATATTGGGAATCACAAAAGAGTGGAAAGGCTAAAAGTGGAGATGATGGTGCTCAGCATTGACTAACTAAATGAATAAATAAACAAATCCAAAATAAAAGCCACATTAGAGTCAAGCCCACACTTGTGCACAGAATAAAACAACTTGAGAAAATCAACACAATGAAATGGAAATGAAGGGAAAGTCACTAGAGAAAAGAAAAAATATACAGCAGAGAATTGAAGGAGCTCTAACCTAAGAAATATTAGCCTTTATGAAGAACTGAAATTCTTTAAAAAAAATTTAAAAGGAAAACATTGAGTGGTAAAACCATTCAACTTCTAGAATGGCAGAGTGGAGACCTCGATGAACTTGCTAAAACAACAAAAATTCAGGCAAAACAACTAAAATCAACCATTTTAGTGTTCTAGCAAATAATGAAAGACACAAAATGAACTGAAAACCATCTGTACAAGAGAAACAACTGTATCTCAGGAAGACAGGAGGGTCTGTGATGTTTTAATATAGGATTAATCCTATTTTTTCTGTTGCTCAGATCAATGGTACAGTAACCAAAAGCTAGGAGCATTCAGACAATGTAAAGTTTTTATGACTTTTGGAGCTCCGTTAAAATTATCTTCCTCAGAACACAGCCAATATCTTGTCCAAACTTGCAGCACCCTGAAATAAAATCTCTGTTCTCTGGGTTTAGTGGGTTTTTGCTTTGACTCAGAGTTCATTTCAGTAGTGTTTGGGGATAGGAGCTACCTCTAGGGTATTACTGAAATAGTAGCAGATTGCAGACCACATCTCAGCATCTTGGATTTCAGTTCCAAATACAGAAGATAGAGAAATTCCTTATCTAGCTGTTACTGTAAGAATTAATTAAAATAACATACGAATTAAACTGGAAAATAGTAGTAAAGAATACCATATATCAAGTGAACAAATCAACAAGTATTTATCTGGTGCCCAAGATGTGTCAATCATATATCTAAGTGCTGAGGATAGAAGAATTACATAAAAGGGACAACATTCCTTCTGCCATGCCCTACGTTTAACCTATAAACAAATGACCAATCTATCTGTGACAGGCCATGATAAGTGTGCTGCAGAAAAATAAAGCAGTATATTATTTAAACCCAGGGTTAAGGACGGCTTTTCTGAGATGGTAAAGAAATAAAATGTTGTAAAGGAATAAATCATATAAGTATCTGCAGGTTGAAAATCTTTCTAGGGAGAAGGAGCAGCAACTACAAAAACCTTGCAATAAGAGTAGATACAGTATTCTCAAGAAACAGCAAGGAGGTCAGTATGTTAGAGAATAGGAAATAAGGAATAGTACCAGGAAAAGGAACAGATCATATAATTCCTTGCAAGCTATAACAATTACTTTGGATTAATTCTGTGATTAGGAAGACACTGAAAGGTTTTGAACAGGGAAGCGACAAAACCTGATAAAACTATGAGAGGTTATTCTGGCTGCTCTTTGTAGAATACACTCTAGAATACACTCTGTTCAAGGAGGATAAACTAACAGAGCCCAGATAAGACATGTTCACTTTGATTTGGGTAGACTCTAGCAAAGTAGTGACTGATGGTTGGATTTGGAATATATTTTTATTGTGGAGTCAAAAAGATTTTCATGTTAATTGGATGTGAAGTTTTGCCCTTGAGTGAATGGGTGAATGATAATATTTACTGAGATGAGTAAAGCAGTGTGTAAATAGAAGCCTTTAGGTGGTAAAAACAGAGTTACATTTTGATTATGTAGAGTTTGAAATACTTATTTTCCAAGTGAATATGTCAGAGAAGATATGGGATATATTAATTTGTATTCAAGGAAAAGGTTGGGGCTGGTTATATGCACTTGGTATACATCAGTGTTAAAACAGTATTTAAACCCAGGGGACCAGATAAGGTCACCTATGAAATGAGCGTAAATAGAGAGCAGAAGAGGATCAAAGAGTGAGTCTTAAGCTTCTCCAAATTGATGTCATTTTAGGATGATGAGCTAAAGTGATGGTTGTGACTTCTTTATTTTAAAATATAGATATTCATTGAGAATGAGAAGAAGCACCCTGTATGACAGAAAGAAATCCAGGAGCGTGTGGTGTCTTGAATATTCTGTAAAAAAGGTATTTTCAAAAGGAGTGGGTAATACAATATGAGAAATGCTACTGAATGTTCAAATAAGAAGACTTATGTGTCAGATATGGCTATATAGAATAAATGCTTACTTGGTGACCTTGATAATAGTATTTTCAAAAGAGCAGTGGTGATCAAATTAATTAATTAACTAATTAAAATTTGGGTGGGATTTACCCTAATATTTATTCCAGGGTAGACCTTGGACTTAATTAACTCAGTGGATTCCATTTCCCTAGTCATAGTGATTGGCTCTGGGAAGAGGGAGCAACCCATTCAGGATAAGACAAGCAAGGTGGCATATATTCCAAATTCTATGAAGGAGGATCAGTCTCACTCTCAGTATTGTGGTGTGAGCATTTGAGGGCTGCAACCACTTTTGTATATTGAGAGAAGATCTTGAAGCCACCATGTAGATTGCAGATTGGTCATGTTGTGTGTATGGTGGAGAAAGGCAGGGAACTACCATATGTACTCTGAAAAGTAAGCCTCCCCTAGAGAAATCAGAGGAGAAAGATGGAACAAACCTGGGCTCTTGATGATATCACTTGAACTTCCAGATAAATTCATGTATAATGGTATTCCTCCATCTGAAATTTTACTTCTGTGTGAATAAATTCTTTCTTAATTTAAGCCATTTGGATTTGCCTTATATATCATTGGAAAACAAGAAACATCCTAATGATTACAAGTACCTACTACAGAATTTCACTGAATCAAACACATTTTGTTATTGGTCCTTATTTTGACTTTGTGTCCCTAGTAGGAAGAATATATGGTTCCCTGAAGCAAGGAGTGGAATCAGGGATCTTACCATTGTTCTGATATCCCCTTGGGGTCTCTGTGTTATCCACAGAACTCTAGAATCTGAAGAGTTGGAGCTTCTTATCTCCAAAGCAGTGGGTAGGGGGGCACCCTTGCCAAAGAACATACTATAGATGCTGCCTGAGCATTTTGGTTGATTTATGTGCAGGGATTAGAAGGTGAGAAGAGCTGTCACCAGCTTGGGAAAGGTAATGGACTCTGACCAGTAGGAGAATGTGAGGTTGTTTTTATGCAATGGAGGCAGAGGAGAATACATTTGGAACTCAGGTCATACCTCTGTGTACCTCTTGGTACTTCCTTGCTCAGCTGTAACTGTAAATGGACACAGGCATGCCACAGCCCCATTTTGAGAAGGGTATGATTACCAGGAGCTCACACCCTTCAGGAATGAGAGTTTGGATCACACCCTGAGGTAAGATCTGCAGAAGTGATAGCTGAGAGTGAGGATAATTTAGAATAGATAAAGGAAGAAGAGGGACAATGAGTAGCAATCACTGCCCTTAACCAACTGCAGTTATGGGCTGTTGGTCATTATACTAATCAAGCTTTTCTGTGTTTCCCTCAAGAATAAAGATTCAAGGAAAACAAAAAGTGCTTCTCACCATTTGTGTGTAAAGTGGTTCTGCTCAGCACAAGGGGTGGACTGTGGTACTCATAATGGTGGGCCGCTCAGATATTCCTTCTGTGAGGAGTATCTCTAGCTGAGAACTTTCAGCTGCCTTATATTTCAGGATACACCACAATGTCCATGTCAAAGACATACTGTCTCCCTCTAAGTGTTCCGCCAGCATCTGACCACAATGGGGCCTTTTCTGCCCAATCTGGGATTCATCTAATGGGCAATTTTTGTGAGAGGCTCGTCATTGGCCTTGCAGTCTGGTTATTTTCCAACACAATCTTCTTTCCATCTACCTCATTCTTTCAGTTTTCAGCCCTGCATTGTGTCTGAGGTTTCTACCTGCCTACCTCTGCTTCCTCTCCTTTTATGCTTTATAGGTATTTCTTCAATAAATCTCCTCTACCTCAAAATCTATCTTGGTTTCTGCTCTCCAGAGTACCCAAACTAACATATTGAACAACTTTCTATTGGGGTTTGAAATATGTGAACAGAATTCTTTCCTTTAGGTTGCAATCTACCACGTGAAACATATTTTGTAGAGTGTAGAAAATTTCAGACCAATAGACAATCCATTCCAATATGCCACTTCTATTCTAAATTCCTAGTAATAACTGTCTTGTTTCACTCATAGCACTAAATGTCCCCTTTGACTCCTGATACTAACTAGGTTTCCTATGTAGGAAATAGAACCTACATACTAATATTTTATGGAATGTGCCTTACTGAACTGGCCATAGTTTTGTTATAAGTGGAGCAATTAAGTAGACAACTCCATAAAGGGCATATGGACTATTGTAAAACAACCCTATAGGTATTTATTGACCTTGTACTTCAGAGTTGCAGCATCCATTCTCTGCCAGGAACACTGATAAAACCTTTCATCAAGCACTCAGGCACTACCACCTCTATTTGTCAATTGCTACCATGAAGCAGTGGGGATACTTGATCTGCAGTTACAATGAAGGCAGAAGCACTTAACCTAGGGAAAAATGCAAGATGTTCTTGGGTCTTTACTACATCCAAGAAGGTTAAGTGGATAGAGCTGGGTTAGAGGGCAAACTCAGTCTGTTAAAATGACTTTAGTAATTTTAGGAAAAGAGTCTAAGACCTTTGTCTGTTTTATTTCTCCTGAACATGCTGTCCTCATACATCCACATAAAGAATAATACAAAGCACAGCGTAATGCATATGCCCAACTGAATAGTTTTTAAGCATTGTCCATTGAAAGATCAGTTTATATGTGTGGGGTGCTTTTCTGATATTCTTTCATATAGCATCAATAATAAGAGTCTCAAGGGCCTTTTTTCTGGAGAGGCACATTCCCCTTTGTTCTTTGATCTTCTCACAACTGAGTGGTTCAAGCCAGATATCCAAAAGTTTTCTAACCTTGTGCTTGGGTAAATTTCCCCTGATATTGTCAAATGTATATTCGAGATATCTTTCTTCAAGACCTTGAATGGTACTTTGAGATTTGACAAAAAGCAGGATATATGACTTGCATTGATTTCAAGATACTTAGATCTCTCTGTTTAGAAAAAAAGGATTCTACATGGAAGAGATAGCTCATTATAGTCCTCTGAACAAGGGTTTGGATTCCAACATACAGAAAAAAAAATTACCGTTTTAATTTTTTAAATTAAAATTTTTTATATTATGTTATTTAATTTTAATTGTTTCTTGGTTTAGATAAATATATTTTTTATTGTGTAATTACATACATAAAATGCACAGAAGAATACAGTTACGAATTTTGACAAATTTACATACTTGTGTAACACCCCAATCAAAATATAGATTATTTCCAGCATCCAAGGAAGGGCCCTGGTGCTTTCAGTCACTCTCACTCACAACCAGGGACTTGCACTGTTCTGATTTCTACCCCCATGGACTAGTTTTCCCTAATCTTAAAATGGATACAAATGAATATATAATATACACTTTCTTATTTCTAACTTCTTTTAGTCAAGATATTGTTTGTAGAATCATCCATATTTTTGCATATTTTGATCCATTTCACTCATGAGTTATACTCCATTGTATGTTAATACCACACTTCTCTTATTGATAGATATTGGGTTGTTTTCAATTTTTGCTCTTATGGAAAAAACTGACAAATGAAATAAAAAATAATACTATTTATAATGGCATGTAAAATAAATGCCTAGGCATACATTTAATAAAAAGTATAAGATCCCAATAAAACCATGCTGAGAAAAAAATTAAAGAATATCTAAATAAATGGAGGGTTATATTTGGGTAGTTGGTTGGAAAATTCAATATTGTTTTGACAATTTTCCTTAAACTTGTCTATAGATTTTTGAATGCCAATCGGTTCTCAGAAGCTATTCTATGGAAACTGAACACCTTGCTCTCAAATTTATATGGAAATGTGAAAGAGCTGGAATAACAAAATCATTTTGAAATAGATGATAGAAAATGTGTAGTACTTATAAGAATTCAAGGCTTACTATGAAGTTAAAGCAATGATGGCACAATGGTTCTGGTGTAACTACAGACAAATAGATCAATGGGACAGAAAAGAGAGTTAATTAATAGATTGATACATATACAACAAATTGATTTTTCACAAAGTAGTCAATCCAAGTCAGTGGATATAGAACTTCTTTCTACAATTTTTGCTGCATGGGAGAAAATAAACACAGATACATACCTTACACTGTACAAAAACAATTCATGATGGATTGTAAAACTAAACATAAAATTCCAAACTAAGGGCTCTTAAAAATAAACATAATATGCTATATTTGCAGCTGTATGGTAGCCAAAACATTTTAGAATAAACACAAAAAAATGATTTAAAAAAATTCATGAGATTATCAAATTTAAAAACTGTACTCTTCAAAAAAACACTGTTAATAAAATCTATAGGCCAAGTCATATATGAGGATAAAATATTGTAACACATGTATTTGACAAGAACTTGTTATAGCTTCTACAAATAACATCTCCAAGAAAATAATAACAAAAAAATCCAATAAAAATGGACAACTACTGATTATTAGTGAAATCGTGCACCTTTTCTGACATTTATGGCACATTTGCATATCCTCTTTTGTTTGTTAAGTTTCTATATAGAAATGTGACAGTTTTTGACTGAGATGTCACTTACATTGATTTATCAGTTATTTTTAAAGATTGGCTGCAAGTTTCTTTTCAGAAATGTGTGTTACAAATGTATTTTTCCTATATGTTGAATGCCTTTTAACTCTTAACGGTATCTTTTAATGAGCAAAATATTTACCATTATTCTTTGTGTATACATTTTGCTTAATCAGTCCCTTCCACTATTAAATATTGCCTTACTTTTTTTCATCTATTGCATAACAGAAATGATGCTTGGTCTGAATAGATTATTTAAAATGCAGTTAGCTGTATGTTGTTTTGCAAAATTAAAAGCATAATTAATTTTTGAAAAACTTGTGATATTTTCAAAATTCTCTAGATATTGTTAACCAGAGAATGAAAGCTGGGGTAATTTTGCCATACTTGTACAGTCTACTAGAGGCAGACTTCTAGATTAGAATAGAGTGAAATAGTAATACTACATATTGTCTAAATAAATAACTACCCCAATAGAAACTGAACAGAATGCAATAGCAGTGCAATTTTTTAGTTTCCTAGACTGCTTAAAGCAGAGACCATGTAATGGATTGAGCTTAAACAATGGGAATTTTTTTACTTATAGTTAGATCCCAGGAAAATGTTGAAATTAAGGCATTATCAAGTGATGCACTCTTTCTGAAGACCAGCTGCTGATGATCCTTGGCTCCTCTGCCACAATGCAGGGCAGATGGCAACACCTGCTAGTCTCTCCTTTCTCTCATGGGTTTCATTGATTTCAACTTCTTGCTTCTTTGGCTTTCTTTTTCTCTCTCTGTATTCATTCCATTTATAAATGACTCCAGTAAAAGGATTAAGACCCATCCTGAATGAGGTGGGTCACACCTTAACTGACGTAATCTTATCATAAGATCCTACTTACAATGGGTCCACACCCACAGGAATGGATAAAATTTAAGAACATGTATTTCTGGAGTATGTACAGCTTCAAAGCACCACATATATCAAAAGCAATTAATATGTTACCTACTTTGAAGTGTATTTCCACTTGAAAACGTGTCCTCAGAAAGAAGAATTTGATACTATTTATATAACAGTTAGCATTTATTGAATATTATTGTCTACTAGGAATGTACTAAATGTTTTATTTGAATTATTTCTTTTAATTCTTAAAATATAATTTGAGGAAGTTACTAATATTATCTCCATTTTACAACTTACAAGAAAATGAAATTTCTCAGTCTTTCTGAATTTTGTTTTTTCCCCCACTTGTCTCTTCCTATCTTTTACAAACCCTAGGTATTTTTGCTATTGTTAATTGATAACAGTATAATGACTTTCTTCCTCTTATATGAGTTTATTTTCATGAAGATAAAAAGTTAATTAGTAAATATTTATGACAATGTTTGATGTCTTTGAGATGCTAGCTATATTTCTAAGTA